>JBBPJP010000326.1:0-28141 GCA_038088775.1 Boletus barrowsii
GCGTCTCTGCTGCCCCGACTGCATCGTAGACTAAAGGAATTGGCTTTGTGGTGATACGTGCTATTTCAGAGGCAAAGGAAGACGCGGAGATGTTGCGATCAATGACGTGAGTGGCGCCAATGGATTTAAGGAGATCGGTGTTTCGCAACGATGCAGTGGTTATGATGGGTGAATAGCCTGAGAGTTTAGCGAATTGGATGGCTAGTTGAACATGACGATCGATCACGGGATTCATATAGGGTATCAAGCGTGAGTTAGTGTAAGCGCAGCACAAAAGTGACGTACCATATTGTCCGACAGAGCTTGCGCCTCCGAATATCACGGCTGTTTGACCTGCATAGTGGCCGCGACCATCACCCCAGGGTGCCTTCAAGCCAAGTCCAAGTGGGGATGGAGAGTAAAGTGGGACGACTGTAGTACCAATACCGAGCGGGAGAGTGGCTGCTTGCTCAAAAGTGATGTTTGCGGGGAGCTGTGAACGCATAAGTGCACCAATTCATACGTCGACAATGAAACAACACCTATCTCACCCTGTGCACGAGGTCGGCGGGTATAAGGACATACTCCTGGAACGCCGCGTAATCACTACCTTGCCAGAGACTACCTGAATGGAATCTAAAAAGAAAATGTCAAACAAAAGGACGTCGATCTGGTCGCATCAAAAGGCCACACAGCCGACGTACACTTTGTCACCTTTTTTGAATTGGGTGACACCCTCGCCCACAGCCTCAACTTCCCCGGCAGCATCACTGCCCAATATGGCAGGGAATTCAGACACAAAGACACCATCAACTTGGATCTTCCAGTCTACGGGGTTTAAGCCCACAGCGACCTCCTTGACGAGGATTTCTCCTGGTCCCGGAGTGGGCATCGCTTTGGTGCCCACTTCAAAGGCACCAAACTTTTCTTTGAGAAAGAGTGCACGAGATGTCGACATGAATGGACGTTGAGTAGTGGGTTTATTGGGACGCTCGACCCCGATGGTTTTATAGCTGTGTCTCCGTCAGTATATACTAGTCAGCCTCCGAAGCGTGTATTTGTAAACAAACCGCTTGAGCCTTCAGCTTGGACGATAATCGTTCTTGTCAGAGATGACTCCTCACTGCTTCGTCATTTGATTATCTGCTTCATCAGCTAGCTTAGTCAAAATGTTCCCGCGAACTCACAAAGACCATCTTTGTAAGTAATCATGCATGAACTCATCAGGAGGCGCGGGGTGGGAAACGGAGACGGTCGTGGGCATTGTATTCACCTCATCTTATCATGTCGAACACCGATGGTGCCTACCGCGCCCTCTTTATCCACGAGAAACATGGCGACTTGCAGATCGGTCCCAGGAAGCTTCCCAAGCCAGCACCCAGCGAGGTCGTGATCAAAGAAATCTCTGTCGCACTGAACCCTGTCGACTGGAAAACAAAAGAGTATGGGATATTGGAAAGGGAATACCCTGCAATTCTGGGTTGTGAAGGTTCTGGCGAAATTGAAGCTGTTGGCGAGGGGGTCACCACGTTCAATAAGGGTGACCAGGTGTAATTATTCCCACAATAATATGGACGAGCCCCGTCCGATTGTCCTCGCTGCAGTTTCCATCAAGCTTTCTGGAAAAACGACTACTCCACATTCCAGGAGTATGTCCTCTGTCCCGCAGAGCTTGTTTTCAAGGTGAGCTGGCGATTGTGCTTTGGTTCGATCGGAACTTGACAAACTCCCTCCAAGCTTCCCTCGAACATCACACATGACCAAGGAGCGTCTATACCCGTCGGTCTTGGGACAGCATCTGTTCCCTTTTATTCACAAGTACCGTTTGGGTTTGGGTTCAAGGCACCATGGGACGGCGGGGGCAACTTGTTTGCAGGACAAGCAATTCTCGTTTTTGGTGGTGCGACCTCTGTCGGACAATACGGTTAGCCCTCCGTTTCTTTTTCTTGCGGCACCTACTATGTCATCTTTCGTTTTACCTAGCCATCCAACTGGCCAGACTCTCCGGTTTCTCAGCCATCATAGCCACCGCTTCGCTTCACAGTACTGAGCTTCTCAAATCACTTGGTGCAACACACCTCATTGATCGCAACACACCTGCAGCCTCGTTCGCGTCCACCATTGAAAGTCTCACTCCACTTCCCCTCACGTTCGTACATGACACCGTCAGCTCCGAGGAAACACAACAACTGGGGTATGATTTGCTCCAAGATGATGGATACCTAGCCACCGTGCATCCACCTTCCGTCAAGGGAACCACAAGCGGAAAGAAAGTCTTGCACATCGTTGGTAGCATGTACCTACCTGAAAACAGACAACTTGGCAAGGCGCTTGTGAAACATGTGCCAGGATTGATCGAGTCAGGCAAGATCATCGTAAGCGTCCAGTTCTGTTGTCATCTTTGAAAACGTTCATCCATTTCTTGCAGCCCAACAAGGTAGAAGTCATTCCTGGTGGTTTGCACGGGGTGATCCCTGGATTGGAGAGAATGAAGAACAATCTCGTGAGCGGGAAGAAACTCGTCGTTCGTCCAAGAGAAACAGTGACACGGTAAGCTATTCTAAGAACTTTTTTGCAGTATGTCACGATCGTCTACAGCCACCTCCACCCGCCCAAGGTGTCAAATTAGAGGCTTGACAATGATAACTCGCGATCTATGACTCAATGCTTTCAACGTATAGTCTAGGTAAATTATTGCTTAACTAAAGCGACGGATGCAGACGAATAACAAGTGTTTCCTCACTACTGTACCTTGACATTCGGCAAGGGATCGGGGGATCAAGCCAACAATCTAAGATGAAACTTGTCGAGATACCGTTGGAGCGTACATCAACAGGTCTGCAGATCTCACGATCTATAAGACTGTGAAGTCAGGTGACTCCTTCAAGTCGGGCATTCACGTCACCAGGTAAACAGGCACGTGCAACGAGAGGTAGGCTACTCTTATCAACCACGCCCTCTTCATCCATGGTCTCTGACTCTCTGCTATTGTCATGTGATGGAAGCAGACTGAGCAGCATCGGGCGACAGAGCGATTTACAGGCAATGTACAAAATGGCTGATCCACACCTTCAAACACGACGTCATCACCATTGTACCACACTCCGCAGGTACAGTCTATCAGGTAGACGGTTAGCTGCTAACCGACTTTGGCCGAGTGTCCCAACTGACCCAGACTTAGTCAAGACCGAAATCAACCCGCTGATCTGAGTGGTGTCGTACATCAATGTTCACCGTCCTGCGGGGCCAGAGACACAGCCAATGGCATTTGGACACCACGGTCAAGTTCGCCCTCGACCATTGGGGCCATGACTATCATCGGCTGCCGTATGATCCGTGCAGCCTTGTCTGTCATTGCAAACTCGAACTTGCCCACCAGAGTCGACACGAACGCTTGGATCTCGATTACCCTGCAGTTTTTCAATCAGTGATATGGCTCGTTACGCAAGGAAATGTGGAACCATACGCAAAGCGCCACCCTATGCAAGCCTGAGCGCCGCTGTAAAAGGTTAATCTGTCGTGACAATAAGTACGTGGGTGAATTGTTTCGGAGCGTAGTGCAAAGAACATACAGATTCGAGTATACACCAATTCCAGGTAATGTCTTGCCGTCCATCGTGCCGTCCAACCAACGATCGGGCCTGAACTCATGTGCATCCTCTCCCCAGAGGTCTTTATTGCTGCAATACAGGGTCCAGTTATGATTCCAAGTTGCACTGCTGTGATGAAAGAACCCACCGATTGTATCCAGGAACAGAAATCACAATTTCCGTGCCTTTTGGAACAAGAACTTCATCGATCATACCTCCGGATTCGGTGAGAAGCGGCTTCGAAAGGGGAAGAAGGTCATCTCGACCAGCCATTCGTACAGGATAGGTTACTATCGGGTGAAATCGTAGTCCTTCCTGTGGAGGAAATTAAGATGGTATGCGACAAACGGATACTGATTACCTTGATTACAGCATTCAGGTAAGGCATAGCATCCAAATCAGAAACTGTGAGCTGTGGATCGCTACGTGCATGGAGGGTTGCCTCTGCCTTCCTGATCTCATCTCGCAACCTTGATTGAACTTTGAGATTTCGCGCAAGCTCCAGTAGGATAAAAGATATAGCTGTCGCAGAGGTTTCATGTCCTGCGACTAGAAACGTACTGCATAGCATCGAGACATTGGTGAGCCTGCATGAAAGGAAGAGAATCATTGATACCTACCGCATCTGCGCCAACAATTCTTCGTCAGACAATCGCTTCTTCGCGGCCGCATCCATGTTAGCCTGGACTGCGATCTAGTCAACAGGATTGTCCAGGAGTAAGAAACGCGACTAGGACTTACTAAGAAGGGTGAAGATATCTGTATTACCCCTTCCTTCCAAAAGGGCGGCCGCCTTTTCCTGTACCAACTCCTTGGCGAAACTGTTGACCATGTTTGTCACATCTCGCGCGCGAGCAAGCCGGGACCCTGGACCATTATCGGCCAACCAATGGAGTATCCCCAGCGGTATATGCTTCGAGGCGGTCTGTACGAAAATTTGTGCTGCTGAGGGCAGACCAAATATATCACCACTAGAACAAGGTTACAAAAAGCCGTAGTAAAGTGGCGAGAGATACTCACAAATAGTTTTTGTACTGCTTTGCGAGGGGGTGCGAATCGTCTTGGATGGTATTGAACTGAACATCAAACGCGGCTGTCAAAGGTGATGTTCTTGAATGCAGTCTTGTCAGGGAAGAACAAGAACAAAATGTTCGTACCGTGACCTATGGCGTCCAATGTTCCACGCGAGAGCCAATCTAGAACGTTGATGACAACGGCCTGATCGTTACCATTCCCAAGAGTTTCTATCCATTTTATGCTGATTGAGTCAGCGCATTCTCTGAAGATGGGCAAGAATGCTCTGCACTCTTTCAACCCAAATCCCGGAAGCACGATACTCCGTTGACGCTTGTGATCCTCGCCTATCAATCGGTTACTTCGAACAAAAATAGCAAATAAAAACTGATACCATCAGCCCAAATAAGCCCCTTCCCGGTTACTATTCGCCCAATAGTACGAATGCTGGGTAGCTTCGGATAGTCATCTGTCGATACGTTCAATATCTTATGCAGAGCTTTTGGGTCTGCAATCAGAAGTCGATCCTCCTGTGAATTTAGACACTGTTGACGATGCTGTTGGTAGGAAATAGGCAGAGTATACCTACTCCGAAGACACTCTTGAACCGAACAACGTTGCCATACTTGTTCTGCCATGCAAACTCCGCCTCACCGACTGGACGTTGGAGTAACTCGAGCAAGTTGCCTGGATAGTGACGAGTAAGTGCTCTTCGCAGCGAGGCACAAAGAAGAAACTTTTACCAAAGACAAACGATGAAGACGGAGGTCCACGGATCATGGACAAAGATGGGCGAGTGAAGTGCTTGAACAGTGCATAGACGAGAATAGAGGCAGTTAGCCCCACAACTGCAGAGAAAAAGATCATGGTCACTGGAGATGTATTGGATGCAGGTCTGTCTACGCAAGTAAGTCACAGCACAACGTGGGGGAACAGCTGTCATTAAATCCTGTCAGCATCGCTTCTGTTCGCTTCCTTCTGATACGTTATCGAATATTGTGGCAGGCTTGACGCCATACCGGGGGTACTCGTGTCCTGATCGATAAGTTGCCGTTGCTGGACGTTCAACTGTCAAACTTGCTAGGAATGACTTCCGTACGACTCAAGTTCCACAATGAGTCTTCCACACGTCTACCCTGAGTCTGCTTCGAGTCAGGTAACATCAAGTCGATAATCAGCGCCCTCTTGACACATACTTTCATGTTAACAATACGCCCAGGCAGTGGTACAACATCGTGTTCAAAGGCAACATACAAAAAAAAACCAGACTATACATAACGTCATCAGCATCGAATGGACATCGCTCGTAATTTGGTCAGTCCGATCGGCCATTGGGTTCAATCGTCCTGAGAGGCAACCGATACCACCAATGGCAGTTGGATACCACGATCCAGTTCGCCGTCGACCATCGGGGCCATTACGACGTACACCGGCTGCCGCAAAATGTGTTCGGCCTTGTCTGTCATCGCGAATTCAAACTTGCCCACTAACGTCCACAGGAACGCTTGGACCTCGGTGACACTATAGTTGGCAATGAGCGATGCTCTCAATGAAATAAATAAATAAAAAGGGACTAGCGTACGCAAAGAGCCATCCCAGGCATGATCGGGGGCCAGCGAGAAATGTCAATCTGTAATGAAATAAGTAATGTGTTGGGATGATGGCAAAGGTCGCACAGATGTGAATATACGCCAACTGCAGGCAATTTCCTGTCGACCATCGCGTCGTCCAACCACCGTTCGGGTTTAAACTCGTGGGCATCCTCTCCCCAGACGTCCTTGTCGCTGCAGTACCACATTGACTATCCATCTAAAACATGGTTATGTGGCAGTAAAACCTACCGATTGTATGCGGCAATTGAGATTACGACTTCCGTGCCTTTGGGAACAAGCACTTCGTTGATCATATCCCCAGATTTCGTGACAATCGGTTTTGACAAGGGAAGGATTTCATCTTGAAGAGCGATCCGAAAAGCTTTGGATGCGGCCGGATGGAACCGTAATCCCTCCTGTGAATGAATGGGATGAATCAAACCGAACCACGTCACAGAGGTACTAATACCTTTATCACAGCATTCAAGTAAGGCATCCCTTCCAAATCTTGAAGCGTGAGCTGGTAATCGCCGCGTACATTGACAGCAGTCTCTGTTTTTCTTATCTCATTCCGGAGCCTCGATTGAACTTCGGGGTGCCGCGCAATCTCTAGTAGCATCCAAGACATTGTGGTTGTGACTGTCTCATGACCTGCAGTTAGAAGCGTACTGCGTGGTGTATTAGAGCATTGAATCATGCGGGGTCATCGATCAAACTTACCGCATCTGCGCCAACATCTCCTCGTCGGACAACTTCATCTTCTCGGTTGCATCCATATTGGCTTTGACTTAGGAATGGTCAACATGGCTTGCCACCGATGAGTAACACAAGGGTAACATACCGAGAAGACTCAGGATGTCTGTGGTACCCTTTCCCTGTAGAAGGGCATTCGCCTTCTGCTGTACTAGTTCCCTGGTAATGTTTGTCATCGCGATCTTGGCATCACGAGCGCGTGCAAGCCGAACACTTGGACCATTATCAGCCAGCCAGTATAGTATCCATGTTGGAATATGCTTGGAGGCAGCTTGTATGAAAATTTGCTTAGCCGGAGGCAGTCCGAACAAGTCACCGCTGGGATGAAGTCAATCGACAGCCCCGGCAAAGTCAGGGAGAAACCGACAAGTAATTCTTGTACATCTTTGCCAGCGGATGTGCGTTATCTTGGATGGTATTGAACTGGACATCAAATACGGCTGTCGAGGTCATGCATGATTCACGTAAACTCGTAGTTCGGCCGGAGAGTAACACAATCATACCGTGACCAACCGAATCCAAAGCTGCACGCGAGACCCAAGATACGACGTCGATGACAACGCTCTCTCTGTTGCTATTTCCGATAGTTTCCAACCATTTCAAACTGATAGCGTCAGCGTAATCCTTGAAGATCGGAAATAACTCTTTGGACTCTTTCTGCCCAAATCCGGGAAGCATTACACTCCTCTGTCGTCTATGATCCGCGCCTATGGTGTGGTTATTTCAGACGAGGATTTGAGAGGATGAGAATTACCATCAGCCCAGACGATCCCCTTCCCATTCATCATTTTCGAGATAACACGAAAATTAGGCAGCCTCCCGAAATCGTATGCGGACAATATTTTCTGTAGCGCTTTTGGATCTGAGACCAACAACCGGTCCTCCTGAAATTTGTTAAAGCACAGTGGGTAGCTATAATACATGAGTGAAGCTGAGTGGACCTACTCCGAAGACACTTTTGAACCGAACAACGTTACCATATTGACTCTGCCATGCAAAGTCAGCTTCACCAACTGGTTGTTGGAGAAGTTCGAGCAAGTTGCCTGGTCAGTGACGAGTAAGCCCCTGGCAAGTAGAGACAGGGACAGGACACTACCGAAGATGAACGACGGCGACTCAGGTCCACGGATCATAGATAAAGATGGGCGAGTGAGACGCTTGAACAATGCATAAGCGAGAATGAGGGAGATTGATCCCACAGCAGCGGTAGAAGAGATCATGAGAGCGAAATGGTGATGGGGAAACAACCCTCATCGCCCGCCCCATATTGTCGTAAAATTCCGAGGGTTGATTCATCGGCTAGTCCAGGGTTCTGCACTGCCAACGTCGGAAGCGCCACATCTGTCAAGCAAAAGTAGTCGACAAGTGTTTGATGTTGAAGCTGTTCGTGCCAATCTGACAGTACTCAGTTCGATGCCGTCGAGCGTCGGGTGAGTACTTACATCAAATCGCTGCATCAGCATGGCCTTTGTGCAGTGTGCACCCGCAAAACATGTCTTGTAGTGATTCGATATAGTTTTGGGCCTTGTCTCACCCCCCGCCGTATCCCCACACCCCGATGAGTTCCATCGTGCGTGAGAGTGCTCAACGAACCGTTGAAGGACACCATTTATCTGCGTGGCAATCAATGTTATGATCGATACGGAGAGCGTCGTCGTCGCCCGAACCTAGCGCATGCATGCATTTCGAAAACATGTGTACGTTCTCCTTTCGTTCCATAGGCCCGTCAGTTACGAGTCTCGATCGATTAGACCAAATAGAACGGAGGTAGGAAGAGTGTCACGAATCACCATGACCCACTTCAAACGTCCATTCTATCGTCAATTGAGCTCGACAGACGCGGCGTTCCCGTTCCCGATGGAGAAGTGTTACCCCATACGCCCACTGAATGCACCACTATGAGAAAACGTCAGCACCTGGATTGTCATGGTGGTTTTGGAAGAGGTTGAGCTCGTAGAGTGCGGAGACTCACATGAACAATCTGGCTCAGCCTAGCACCGAACTCGCGAGAGGGCTAGTCACGTCTAATGCTTTATGAAACTTAAAGCAGTACAAAGGAGCAGTAACGTTGGTGATACATGCGTTTCGGGTTTGTATAACGTCGCTAAACGGTGAGACGAACGGTGACACCGCCGTGACATCCACTCAGGCTGACGTGGGAACTGCTGCCATTGCTCCTCACTCCCCTACCACTACTCACAGACAATGACCTCTAAAGGACAGTTCCAGAGCTTTCACCAGGCTACGATGCAGTAGGTATTTGACTGGTCACCCCAGGGTTTTCTTGAGGCGTGTCCTCTGGTGGTCTCCGCCGTCCCTTCATCGGACTTCCAAGACGTCTTTCACAACAGCTCAACGTAACAAAGAGCTGCCGGAGAAGCAACACCACCCACCTCCAAACAACTTGCTTCAATTCGGGAAACGATAAATCGACTAGACATTCGGTGGTGGTAAATACCATCTGCCTCAGTGCCAAGTCTGCCGTAGTGTTAACGAGATTATTTGGAACGGTAGGTCCAATGTTGTTCCCACTGGCGTGAGGCTATCCTAATTCCAAACCTTCAGTTCCAAACCTTCTATAACGTCAGAAAGACTGAATCGAGTCACGACAAGCGGCCATATACTTCAAGTTCGTTCCGGAAATTGTACACTAGGGTCGGCTGCGCCTCCGGATACCTTGCTGGAATGGGACGGGTTGCCATCGAACCATTGGCGCAACGTCGGGAATTGCATTCTCCTGTACACGAACCGGTCGAAATCAGCAAAGGAGTTTTCGCAATCGCGTTGCACTTTCCGCCTTTGTACGTTATGGTCTCCATGTCGTTCACAGAACTACCTCAACTCTATTGTCTGGAGCAAAAAGAACTTCCGCTCGCGCCCGTCTGTCGTTCATTTCGTACCAGTTCCGAACCATCATACTCTGTTCGAAGACGTCAACCACCTCTCACACCTGCATACACCTTTACGGATTTCAAAGCACAAGGTCAAACGTTAGACAACATTGTCGTCGACATTGATAAAACGTGTAACTTCTCGTTGACACCATTCGACGCATACGTATCGCTGACGCGAGCTAAATCAAGTGAACAAATAAGACTACTTCGCGACTTTGAAGATAAATCATTTACTAACCCCGCATCAGAAGATCTTGTCGAACAGGACGAGTTATTGGAACTGAAAGCTGCAAAAACAGAGAAAGAATATTTCGAAGAGAGATATGGACCTCCTCACTGTAACAGACGAAACGATGCAAGAACTGTTCACGTGAGATCCGAGATTCAACATATTTTCATCTTCTACTACCAGTGTGACCCAACCCTCACAAACGAAGAAGACACGCACAATCCGGAAAGGTCCGGATTACATTCGTTTATGTACTCGTATTTTGAATCTGCAGACGAAGAGACGCTGCATATGACCTTGCTGGAGAGCAAGGTAATATGTATTCCAAGTCTCAAGACTGTTATCCCGAGAAGCCCAGGCTGGGTATAATAGATTCTGGTACGTACAACATTACTCGAGCGTTACATGATCATCGTGTAAGTACAACTACAGTATGCACGCGGTAATGTACATACAGGACGCCGGGTCCGCACCGACACCCACACATCATCACGCTAGCCACTTTGTGAGTTAGTGTCATGCATTACATTTCTCCATCTTGCGGAGCCAGAGATATAGACAATGGTAGTTGGACACCGCGGTCGAGTTCGCCATCGACCATCGGGACCATGGCGAGGACTGACTGCCGTATGATCCGTTCGGACTCGTTTGTCACTGCGAATTCAAACTTGCCCACCAGTGTTAACAAGAATGCCTGGATCTCCATCAGTCTGTAAATTTCAATTAATAATGTTCTTCCTTGTTGGAAAACAAGGGCAGGAAGCGTACGCAAAGCGCCATCCCAGGCACGCCCGAGTGCCACTGAAGAAGGTCATTCTGTTAAAATAAATATGAGTAAAAATGGTTTAGAATGCAGTGCGGAGCGCACAGATTCGAATACACGCCAATGCCAGAGAATTTTTTGTCGTCCATCTCGCCGTCCAACCAGCGGTCAGGGTTGAACTCATGCGCATTCTCGCCCCAGAGACTTTTGTCACTGTGATACCACGTCTGGTTACCCGTCTGAAACGTGTTGATGGGACGACAGAACACACCGATTGTATGCGGCAATTGATATTACAATCTCTGTACCTTTGGGAACAAGTACTTTGTTGATCATGTCTCCTGATTCCGTGAGAATCGGCTTAGACAGTGGGAGAACATCATCTTGACGAGCAATTCGCAGGGAATGGGGTGCTGGCGGGTGGAACCGCAATCCTTCCTGCACAGATGATCAACAAGGCGAATGCCACGGGTGCGTCGATTACCTTGACCACTGCGTTCAAGTACGTCATAGATTCCAAATCTGCGACTGTGAGCTGTGGATCACCGCGTTCCCGGATGGTAGCCTCTGTCTTCCTTATCTCATCTCGTAGCTTCGACTGCACCTTGGGATGTCGCGCAAGCTCCAGTAGGATAAAGGCAATCGCAGTGGAGGTCGTCTCATGGCCTGAGATCAGCAACGTACTGTATATGACGTCTCATGAGGCAAAAAAGTGAGAATCGATCGACGAGGCATACCGCATTTGCGCCAAGAGCTCTTCATCAGACAATCTCTTCTTTGCATTTGCATCCATATTAGCCCTGACTGCGGAATCGTCGGTCAACGTCGGTGGTCAGCGATGAACAGTACCAGGGCATACGCACCAAGTAGGGTAAAGATATCCGTGTTACCCCTTCCTTGTAAAAGGGCGTCCGCTTTCTCCCGTACCAATTCCTTTGCGATACCGGTCACCGTGGTTCTCACATCGCGAGCGCGCACCAGCCGGGCGTTCGAACCATGTTCGAGTAACCACCGGAGTATGCACGTCGGGATATACTTTGAGGCGGCTTGCAAAAAGATTTGCTTCGAGGGAGGCAGACCGAAAATGTCACCGCTGAGATACGGTTACCCGACAGCCCGATAGAGTCAAGGGGAAACGGACAGGTAATTTTTGTACTTCTTCGCGAGCGGGTGCAAGTCGTCTTCGATGGCGCCGAATTGGACATCAAACGCGGCTGTCGAGGGGCGCACCCAGTTTAAGATTTACCCTCGGGTGGAAAAGCGAAGCGACCCTACCATGACCCATTGCATCCAAAGCTCCACGCGATACCCAGGCGAGAACGTTGATGACAAAACCTCGGTTATCGCTACTCCCAATGATCTCTAACCATTTCATACTGATAGCCTCGGCGCAGTCCTTGAAGATCGGCAAGAACTCCTTGCACTCGTTCATCCCAAATCCGGGGAGCATTATACTCCTTTGACGTCTGTGGTCCTCGCCTAATATGTGGTCAATCCAAATGAGCAATAAACCTGGCTGGAAAACACTAATACCGTCAGCCCAGAGCAGCCCCATCCCATGTAACATGAGCGAAACAATACGATAATTGGGTAACTTTGAATAGGTTTGTGCCGACGTGTTCAATATCCTCCGCAGAGCTTCCAGGTCTGTGACTAGAAGTCGGTCCTCCTAACATTTGTCGAAAGGTAAACAAGGACGGGAATAGGCGGTGAGTGTGGACTTACCCCGAGGACACTCTTGAACCGAACAATGTTACCATACTGACTCTGCCATGCAAAGTCTGCCTCACCAATTGGACGTTGGAATAGCTCGAGCAAGTTCCCTGGTCATTGACAAGTAAGAACTTGTAAACTAGGACGGAGGAAAGTCTCTACCGAATATGAACGACGGCGACTGGGGTCCGCGGATCATGGACAAGGACGGGCGGGTGAAGCGTCTGAACAGCGCAAAAATGATGACGAGGGCACATATCGCTGCAGCTGCAGAGGAATGGATCATAGTAGGGAGAAATTGCGATCGGCAAACGCTTTGGCACACACACCTTTATGAACGACTCTGGCCTTTCGACTCCACCGTGTACCAATCTGGAAAGCTGAGCCATCGATGCAATACAATACTTCAATTAATCAGAGATCTTGTGACCCCGTCGCCACCGGCATGGACTTGCAAGGCATTATTACGTGTCGCTTCGCATCCTTTGGTGTCACAATGTCTCGGATCCATCCGACGGTCGGGTGACTTTCGGGGTTGAAAAACCCGTGCACCTTGTTGTTGTTCAACGTCGAGGTTCGCGTAGGTTTGGGAAGATCTCCAAAAACAATCGATGACCTTGCAGATGACCTGTGGAAAATTGAAACTGGAGTTGCGGTTTTCGCTTGGGTATTACACTCACTCTTATCCGGTGGCACCAGCAATTCCGAGTCCATTAGGTATGAGGTGACCGACCGTTCGGAGTTCACCGGACCCAATCTTTCCCAAAGACTCGTCAAGAACCTATCCGTTTTCCGCTTCCTCCAACTTTCGGCATGATATTATCCTTCTTTCAGTTAAAGCCCGATGTTCACCACATGGTGACAACCTTTCCATGGGAACATTCAAAACCAAAGTTCAAGTTGGTCCACACTGTTTTCTGATGAAATTCATTTTTTCGACCACCTTTGCCTCGTGCCGCCACCCGCTCTGACACGAAACTCCGTGAGTCATCTTGTTGGTGCATAGTACATGCGCGGTCCCTAACACTAAGCCATATCCACCCACTCACACCTGCCTACTGGACAGAACCATATCCCGCAGGACAGTTCTGCAACGCGAGTGGCGCGGAACCACTCCGTATGTAACAAATCTTTGCGGGTATGCATTCCCCGGTACACGGTTTTCCAACCACGGAGCTTTTTCCTTGGTACGTGTTGAATGTCTGTCACACGTTCAGGTCAGTATGTACTGTCTTTTTCTCAAGTCAAGGCACGACGAGCGCTACTCACCTGGACGAGCGTGGAATTATATTCCATTTCTATAACGCAGAGCGTAAGTTTCGTCGCGTCGGGATGGTGGCGTGACACGGGCAAGTAAATACTCACGTTCGGTTACAAGGTGCCACCATGTCGCATTCAACGGGTCGTTTTCACCCCATGTAATGTTTCCGCCGTAGGCTTCACGGGCACTGTACTCGAATACGTAGGTCGGTCCGTATTCGGTCTGGTTGTCAAGTGCCGGGAATTCGTTGACAGCACTCATCCACCTGAAAGAGTCACGGATGATCACTCGGTAAGGAAAGAAGTAGAATGCCAACTGACGTGTACGAATCGAGGATATCAAAGGTCTGAGGATGTGGCATCACTTTTAGTTACATATTGATGACGAAGACAGAGACCTACCGCAGAGTCCACTTCATACATGCGGAACCCAGAGTTGAGGTTCGTCAATGGTGTCAACGAAGGCCCAATCTTTCCCCAGTTTCGTTAGTCCAATTTCGTGCGACCGAACGAATTCGAGGCGTACCCACGACACAGTGAGGGCTGTATCAGCATTCATGACTGTGCCGTTGTTGGCATAGAATATCTACAAGGTAGGATTAAGTGGAATGCTTGGCGTACGTCTTTTCGACATACAGTAAGTTCGTCTTCGTGTGTGTGACCCCAGAAGATGTCTATCCAAGTCATCCTGAGTGAAAATACATATGCAGGCACTTCGTGGCATACGTACTGGCGATGACATGAGGTGAGTAGCGATCCACACTGTCCAGTAATCGTCAGATAAAGGAACACGAAAAGTTTCCAGGAATGATTACATTTGGTAAACTGCCGTAGATGTAGGTAAGGATATTCACAAGCGTTATCGATGGAAACTCACAGAGATTGGTAGGATTAGATTGTGCTGCTGTTCCATCCCATCCAGCCAACACATGACCAACGATCCACACTACCGTACAAAATCAGGTTAGTAAGCAGCATCTCAAGCCGGGGACATACCTCTATCCCCCGCATCTTCGGCGTCTTGCAATTCATCTGTCAACCACCTCAAGAGGCCAAACGCATCGGGGTTGGAAGAGTTTATATATCCAAGATAGTTGGTTCTGTTCGTCGCCATCCAAGTCAGACATGCGTTGCGAAACGCTACAAAGGTCTTTATTACCTGTACCCTGTTGTGTATGAGGTGTCTCAGATACGCTAGCATGCTGGAACGTGTAAGGATTGACTCACACATATCTGTATCGAGAGAGAGGATGCGAAGACCGTCAGGGCGTTTGACCATGTACGCGGCATAATCTGCGCGTGCAAACTCGACGGATGCCTCTGGAAGCCATCCTTCGTAGTACCACATGGACGAGATGTGTTCGTACAACCTACACGATGGATTAAGTACACCCCATGGTAACACCAGACAACTGAGGCTGCACGAACCAATTGAATTGTTGACTGAGATATCCTCCCATCGCATAGGGTATCATCTGGAATTGGACCTATTGAAGCGATCAGGAGCGCGTGTGTCACAGCGGAAAGAAAGGGCGTGGCGGAGTGACATACATAGGTGTCGTGGTTGCCGACGGTAGCATATACGGGGGCGGGTCCGAGGTATTTCTTCAACAAGTTGTAAACGACGACCTGTCAAATGTTCGTGTCTCGATCTCACTTGTCATCCATACGCGATGTCTACTTGCCTCGGCGTACTCGACATAAGCCCTGAGGCGTCGGTTATCAGCATTTGACGCAATCAACACTAAGAAGACGTACCTAGAGTACTGGTTATCGTTATCGTGCGCTGTCAGGTCACCCGTAAAGAGCGAAAAGTTGGATCCCGTCCCTTCCGTTCCAGTGAGCGGTCCGATAGCAGGCATGGCAGAGAGCATCAACGAGAGCGGGGTGTCACTATCGAGGTACTAGTCTTAGTGTATCCGATGGAAGAAATGTGCAATAGCATGTTACCAGTAGTAAGCACCATAGCGAGATGCAGGGAGCAAGACTTGATCAGGAGAGTTAGTGTTGTAGGTGTGGTCGCGACAACACAGGTACTGAGAGCAATTCGCCTCGGTTCCTGTTGCATATCCTAAGACGTATACAGTAAGTGTTTAGGCAAGATCGGCTTCGAATCGAGTAGGAAAGATCATACGCACGTGGGTCGATGTGGATGTCTGAGACATGCAGGACCTTGAGGCGTTCACCGCTGGGTTGGTTTGGTGGTGGAAGCGGGTCCGGTTTCGGCTTTGCAAACCAATTGGTCAAGTTGAGCGGCACCGTCGACGGAATGGGACAAAGATTATGAAATTTGGAGCATATATTCTTGTTCGCGACACGTTAAGTGGACCACGATAGTGTGCGTTTTCTACCCAAGACTCACCTGTCCATCGTATCCTCCTACATCGGCCAGTGCGACCAGTTGGGTAAACACGGAACCAAGGGCGAGTGCGCTGTATTCGTCGTAGCAGGTCGACGAGTAGTTGAAGTACACGCAGGTGGCCTCGGCGAGGAGCGGACCCTGTTCCGGGGCGGCCATCACAAGAAACTTGGCAACCTCGAGCGAGGCCTGACATTGCACGCACGTATTTCCTTTAAATGCTGGGTTCGCCGCGATCGCCGCGATTTGGGAGATGGCTGAGCTGAGCAGCTCAGACGGTGTAGAAGGTAATGGAAGTGGGTGGGGGTCAACTGTGTCGTTCTCGTTACATACAGTGGTGAGACGGCGAATGGCAGAGTAAGAAGAGACTGCATACCTGAGGGAAATCGGCTGGATCCGTAAGCGTTTCGGGGAAGACGGTATTCTGCGAACAGGCATTCACTATTTTAGAGATAACGGTCAACACTGGATACATACTGTAACAGGATCCGTGATTACGGGTTGCGGTTGTGCTGAAGTTGCAGTTGGATCATTCCAGTACTCCCGTACACGGAAGTAGGGAATGTCCCAGGAACGGTATACGCAGTGGGCGCCGCATCACCAGCCGTCGTGGCAACTGCAGCTTGAAATGATCCAAGTACCAGAAAGGAGCTACTGAGCAATAACATGGGAAACGGATGGCGGCACACAATCCTACCCAGCCAAGCGTAAAAGAAATCCCTTTATACATTGTCCGGTGAGAATCTCTGGGCGCATGAATAAGAGGAGCATGCGGTTCGAGTATGGCCGTTATGCACGTTTACAATGGCGCAGCCTGTTATGACACCCGAAGCGGAAGGAATGAAGAGCCAAAACTCCTAGTATACCTAGAATAGACAGTATTTAACGCTGACTGAAAAAGTCGATGCAAACTACGGGAATAGTACCTCTTGCTGATCCTACTGAGTCTTTATGTTTTTCCCAGTGGTGACTTATAGACAACTCAGAACCTAGCAGACAAAGTAGTATCGGCAAACTCACTGATGATATCATGATTTTATGCTTTAAGGTGAAAGAGGTGCGTTAAATATGATGCACATGGGTAAACAGCTTTCGATGATTGACGCAGCTGGGAAGATTCGGAGCGGCGTGCAAGGGCCAAGGAAGGCCACGAGTCCAGCAAAAGTCCAGCTGACCGCCCAGAGAAGAGGGACAATCACGGAAATTCAGAGTCCTGGACCTGCCAGTGTCTCAGCCTTGACCACATGACATCGAGGCGTGACACACGCCCGCCGCCGCCCAAGTCTTTACTGGCATCGGCGACCCTGAACATACTAAAACCTTCAGGGAATGACCAAGACCGGGCCTTACTACGTTGCCCTAATACAGAGCTTGAATAATACATAGATTCTATCACGAAGTTGATACATCGGATACAGATACACGGCACTTATACTCATCGATCATCTCCCAAAAGCACAAGTGCTCGCAGAGGGCCGATCCAGTCCAATCCTGGTCGACACGCAGACCACCAGCGACGGGACGCCTCAAGACAACAAAAGAAAGAACAAAAAAAGTAACGTCTATCCATGTATACACAGTCTCAATCCAGGCGCCGAAAGAGACATCAACTCGATCCACCCTTCTTCCCATCCAACGCAGCATGCAACATGGAAAACGCATTCTGCATACTTCGTGGCCGCGTCGACGGGCTCGTCGATCCTCCCAACCTCAAACTTCCCCTCCGATCTGACGTCACAGGAGGGGGAGGGGGAGTCGGTGGCGAACTGATGCTCGACGCACTCGGGGAAGATGCACGTTCAAGAGACGGCGTCTCGCAGCGTCCGTCTTCCGAAGGCGTCATCGACCGTGAGGCCATATTTAAGGCCGGTATAGGCATAGGCGTTGGCGTGGA
Organism: Boletus barrowsii; assembly: GCA_038088775.1. Taxonomy (NCBI): domain Eukaryota; kingdom Fungi; phylum Basidiomycota; class Agaricomycetes; order Boletales; family Boletaceae; genus Boletus; species Boletus barrowsii. Next base: position 18,041 of record JBBPJP010000326.1, read on the forward strand.
CAATTGGGCGTGCGCCTTGGATTGGCCGGGTTTCTCCGTCAAAGGTGGTGCGGGCGGTAGCCGCTCGTTCTCAATATCCGACAGCCGTCTATGAGCGTGTATAGGTGATCTGGAGATGCAGGAAAGGGGAAATAAAGAGGTACATACGCGTCTTCGAAGCTTGAAATAGCTTTTTTGATGCCCTCTGCACCGAGCGCCAGCGTCCCATACGGGAGCCTTCCAGTAGAAGTTATATTTTTGAGTTCCGAGACGTTTTCCGACTCCTCCCTGTATGCGGTCACGTGGAATCAAGGCTTGTCAAGCAGAGGAGTCGACGTACCGAAGCACCGCGAATACACGTGCCATCCGCCCGACCGCAAGAATCTTGTTCTTGATAACAGCTCTCCGTTCCCGGAGGTCATCGTGACGTGGTTCAGGGGTATGCTCGTCCTCAAGCTCCTCCTTGGAACATGTGTTGAGTACCGCAACGAGCATATCGGTGACTGGATAGAGGTCGCGTCAATGAGATACAATAAGGTAAATAAGATGACGTACTCTTCTCCCCCACAAATGGTAGACTCCATTCGAACACATCTTTGAAGTTTGGCAGCCAATATGGGTGTGACGTACAATTGAATTGGGTGATGTTCATCGTATTGTTCTCGTACTTGAGTACAGCGGCCTTATTGTTGTACACATCGAGATAATTTGGAGCAGAGAATATGGTGATGAGGGTCGGGAAACCAGTACCCTGCGCTTTTCGGTACATACGAAATCTAGAGGGTATCCTCGTCGATGACGACATCAAAAGGGCCAGAGTAACACATACCCGGAATCCTGGGCCTCGTGGGCTCGAATTACGGACAACAAACTGTTCCTCTCTAGGAATTTGCACGTGGCGGAGTACCTTATCGATCAAAAAGCAAGATCAATCAAATATGCATGTCCGGAATGGTGCAACATACTCACGTAAAGAAAAAGGAGCAGCCCCTGACGTGATTGTGCAGAAAGCTGTCCTTTCCCTTTTCCGATCCAAAATCCTCTGCCGGATCTGACCAAAGGATATCGCACATCAAACCATGAGTTGGGGGTTCGTGGAATCTGTCCAGCTAGCAAGATCGGATGAGTTGACCAGGCATATACGGAACGCTTGGGCGGACGGACCATCTGAAGATCATGGATGGTATGGAATTCGGGTGACAAACCGCCATGTATGCACAAGAATTGTTTGTTCATTATAGCAGCTAGCGGAAGTGAGCAAAACGATTCCAGGCACGCTTCGTATAAACGTTCCGAATACTTGTGTTGACCTAGGAACCTATGGTCATGTAGAGATAGATGTAGAACGAGATGATATCTTACATTCGATCTTGAATGTAAAGTATTCGGTCAAACGTCGGCATTCATGGTTACCCCGGAGAAGGAACAAGCTATCGGGGAAGCATATCTTCAAGGCCCAGAGGTATAGGACACACTTTGAAGAAGGTTGATCAGACCGATAAGTGAGTAAGATAAGGAATGAATTACTTCGATACTGAAGTATCCCCGGTCAACGTAATCGCCCAGAAAGAGGTATCGTGTCGTCTTTGGGTTTCCGCCCTTCTCGAAGAGTTTCATGAGGTCATACTTTATATGGCATCAACTCTATTACGCCCTGTACGGGGTCAGAACAAATTGACGCACATATTGTCCATGAATGTCGCCACAAACTAATAGAAAGAAATGATCGGATCAGCACAAGGACCGTTACGCGCCGACACAGACCCTTCGAGACAAGATCTCACCTGTGACCGGAGCGTCAATGTCCAGAACATTGGGTTCTCTCTGGAGTAGCGCGGTGGCCTCTCGGATGATCCAAAGTGCATGTTCCTCCCGAATCCTCCCTTCGTGGAAGAAGTGATCCTTGAGAAAGTCGAGATTGAGTTTGCTCGGGTCGTGCGGGGAAAAGAACTGGGCATCTGTCGGAATGCTGACGGCGGGTTGCGCGACCTGGAACGACACATGCATGACTGAGCGATATCTGTATGACGGAAAAGAGACGACGTACATCTTTGACGATGCGCTCCCGCGTGCAGATGACCGCCCCGTTGTCGAGTCGCTGTATCGAGAGATCGATAGTGGGTCTATTTGAGGGATTTCTGTGCTCGATCTGTTGAACGGCCTTGTCGAAATGTGTTTGAACACTGGTCATGGCGATTGAAGAGAAAAGGACCACAGCAAGGGAAAAGCAGGCTGTACTATCTGACCGGTGCCACACGGCACTTGACAAGCCTAGTGATGTCTATAATTGGACTTGGCGTCCTCGCCATCCAACACGCCAACTGGCTGGTGGTACAGGTCCGATTTTCTCAACACTTCGAAATGACCCTTCAAAGTTACAAGCGTCGCTTGTAATCAACAATTAGTGAATGGGCCCGCGGAACTTTTAGTAGGCACCCCACATTCGTGTGAAAATGTGCCCTCGCGACGCCCTCTCGGACGACCAACGTTCACGATGAGTCGTCCAGGTGCAACTCAGGCCAAGGACAGGCTTTACGCACAACTGGCCTCCAGTCTAAAAAACATGTCTCGTGCCGTCGGTCAAACAGCCGATCTGATGGAACAGCTCCAAAATGACTTGGATGCGATGAGGGTCCTCGCGGGGACCCATGCTGCACAGTGGGTGGCCTACTCTGACAGAGCCGTGTTTTCAGCGTGACCACTGACGATCAGCTAGGTTCATGACGGCTGCCACAGAACTGAATACAGAGTCAGCAAGGGAAGGTGATCCACCTGGAGAGCCCGAGTCTGGAAAGTAGCCCCAACCTCGATCTTCGTTTGGTCTCTGTACCTCCATACGAAATCATCACCATTCATCAACGATTGATAGATTTCGATCAAGCTATATCGTCATCTCAACTTTCCAACTCTTAGCCGGTTGCACATATACTCAACGTCCAATTACAGTAACCCTAGAAGACGCCAGTCCAGGGAAATTGGGAGTACATCGATCGCTTATCTGCTTCGTTGCTCGGCCAGATACCACTCCTTTAACCGTTCCTCTGTTGTATCCATCACTGCCTCGTGTCCGTTCATAGTCCGATTCGCCTTCGACAACAGAACAATTGTTCGTGGGGCAGGTAGCCAACGATCACTTGATCTTCCCTACATGTCATCCCTTTCGCCTTGTTCAGATAGTGACTTGCAACTTGCTGCGTTACCCGATTGGCATCCTTTAGCGTCGGAGCATACGTGGCATCTCGTCTAATTATGTACTCACACGACAAAACAAGGGGAACGTATCACCATGTATATACATTCTTGCATCGCACAGGAGAGTCCTCAAGCTACACCAAGGTCACCACAACCAGCCTAGAAGCACAACAAATACTCAGCCGCGCTTCGGGAGATACCGGATATTTCTGTGTGGACAAGATGATTCCTTTGGCGAGTCTGAGAAACATGATGAGCCCAACTGATGGGCTACTTGACGGAAATGGTCAGCGCTTACAGATGGGAACGAACTGTCCGTCGAGAAGCGATCCTTGCAGGTAATAATACCAACTGATCGCGTCCAATCTCCCATGCGAGCAACCGACTTGAGGCGTGTACTGTGATACGACGGGACCGGCTCAGACGTCAATAGCCTAGATGATGGATGTGTTCAAGACTTACACCTCCCGAACCTTGCTCCAACGCGGAAAGGACCTCCGACAAGGTGTATGTTCGGTGATAAGATGGTTCAATCCCCGCATTCGCGAGCCACGTGTATGTCGGGAGCGTTTGGAACAATTGGATGATGGTCTGGAAGTATGACACGGCCTGCGTGTACGACATGCAAGCGAATCAGTCAATCACGCACGAGCGTGGCATTCGTTGTAGCGTTAGAAACACCTACCTCGGACCCCTCGGGGTTACCCTGCGGTAAGCAGGAAGGTTGGAGCGTGCTGTCAAGACGAATTTGGAATGCTCCTATAGAGATGAGGGGAGGGAAACTGGTTGCTACCTGTAGCATGTACCGTGTGTCGACCATTCATGCTAATGAACTACAATCAGCACGATCACCATTTAGACGTCGCTCCCCACGTACGTTCCAAAGGTGCTCGTTGGTACCGTCAGCGTTCAACCAGAACTGCTGCATATAATCAAGTGTTGCACTCGCTCCTTGCTCGACGAGAAGCTAGAGACAAGCGTCAATTCCAGGTTGCTGCGAGTATCCTCCATTTCGACGCACATCACGGATGTCATAAACACGAGAACGGTCGCAGTTTTCAATGTATGTGCCATCACAGCTATATTTGCAAGAATAAGCAATTGTCAGCGACGTTGATGGGACTATGAACGGACTTGTCGGGCCATAAGCCTACAGGGCGCATGAGAAGGGTTGGCTCTTTGCAAAATAATCACGTACCATGAATTGTCCAGCTGTCAGTGGGGCTTCCGGGGACATTCGTGTCCCAGAACTTCGAGGACGACAGTCAGCTTCGTTAAGAGGATAGTTGGCAAGGGAATACACACCTGGGTCTGCAGCAAGAGACCCTGTGACACCAGATCAGCGATGAGAAACAATCCTCCGATTGTGACAGAAAACATACGCCTGGGTACTCAGTGCAGCATGTGTCGGATACGCTCGAGTTCTGGCAAGAGATCGGACTAGAGGCAGGACAACCGGAGCTAATACTGTTGAAGAAGTAAGACGGGTCAACCGTATTCGGCGTGAACGTCGGCGGTCCAAATATCTGGGCAAGTACTAGGGAAAGGTATGGGATCATTTTCACGACGACCCCAAACTTGTTTACCTTCAAGTTATTTATTCTGACCAGTATGGGCCTAGACATCGATGTTGCCGTATTGCCGACCCCAGGCCCAAGAGAGAAAGGTTAACGCAACCTGCACAACCGGAGAGAAGGGAACCGTAAACCTGTGCAATTCCTGGTTTAGAATTCTCCGTATCTGTCGAGCGGCTGCGGGGCGTAATGTTTTTGACCGTGCTTCTGCACGATTGCTGAGTTCTGAAAGGCTGGTTCTGCACAAAAAGGAGGGAATTACCTGAAGAAACTAGAGTGAGAGTGCCTTGAACAGATTTCTCCCAATTTCGATTGACAGGGGCTGGGAGAAATGGACCTAAATGTCTGGAGCGGCGTAGCCAGAATCCCAAGGTCCGGTACCGATGACGTGTGGCATTGATTCTCAGCGGTGAGATTTTCCAAATCCAACGCCAGTCGAATTGGATGACCATATCAATTGATGATCGGGGGATGGAATTGCTCCTTTGGCGAACCATTTCAGCCATCGATATGGGCCGCTTAGAAAGTGAAACAGTATTCCAGGCAAAGTAAGAATCAAATGATGCTTCGGCTGCCGGTGACATGTGTCTCAAAATAGTATCCGCTTTATTCTTGTGAGCTGTGCACGTTCCGTATATCAAGAAGTCATGGAAATGGTGGATGACCAAGAAAAAAACTTCGACTTGGGAATGGGAATAAGCATGATAGTTATTTCACACTCACTAGTGAAACAGAGTTGTGGAGAAATGTTGGGTTACAGCGGTTTGCAAAAGGGAAAACGAAATTTAGAAAGTCGCGCCTCGGAGACTGCCGCAAAGGACCCCAAGTGTGGCTGAGTGGGTGGCCAACGAAGCTGAATAAGCCAGGTTTGCTGCATCCACGTCGTCCTCCCATGCCCTACCGTCTTGTGTCTCCCAGCATCAAAGCCAAAATCCCGTTATTGTACAATGAATACCACAGCATCAAGGATATCTGCCGCTTACTAGGCATTCAGAAGTCCCTCGTTTACAGAACGCTTTCTCTATACTCAAAATATGGCACGGTCACCAACCCGTCCAGATATTCTCACTTGCCTGGGCGCCCTCGACTCCTCAATGCAACGGATATCGCTTTTATCTCTGCCGTTGTTCAACACCGAAGCACCATCTACCTTGATGAGCTTCAACAGGAACTTTGGGCTGCACGTCAAAAATTCACTACCCTTTCAACCCTCCTTCGAGCACTCCACCGTCTTGGCATCACCTGGAAGATCGTTTCCACCTCAGCTGCAGAGCGGAATGAGGAGATCCGCGCGACCTACATGAACCGCATTGCTCTGGATGTGCCAGATCCAAATATGCTTGTTTTTATTGACAAAGCCGCCAAAGACAAGCGCACATCTACCCGTCAACATGGGCGGTCAATGAGAGGTGTCCGTTGCCATACCAGAAGGTGCTTTGTTCGTGGAACCAGGTTCTCCATCATTCCTGCCATCTCTCTCGACGGTATCATCGCATACGACATCATTGAAGGACCAGTTGATAGTCAGCAGTTTGTGAGGTTTTTGGAGGAACACGTGGTGCGTCACTCTCGCCCTACATGCGGTATATTGGCTCATCGTTCACAGATGCCTCTCACGAACCCGTATCCTGGTTCCCGCAGCGTTATTGTCATGGACAACTGTCGCATTCACAAGAGTGAGGAGGTCCGCGTCCTCATTGAAGACATGCATCGTTCGTTGTCGCTATATCATTATTCTTGTACTAACTCTCAACTAGTTTGCAAACTCATTTTCCTCCCTCTGTACTCGCCCGACTACAATCCGATTGAGCAAGCGTTCTCGGCCATCAAGTCACACTTTCGGCGCCACACTGACGATTTCTCAATGACGACAATTGCTCGCGCTTGTCAGGACATTACGCCGGATAAGGCTGAAGGCTATTTTCGATCATCGGGTTATATTGTGTAGTGGCTCGGACTTTGTATCGTTGTCGTTGTCATTGTAGAATGTTGTAAAATTCTCGTACAGCAACAAATATCCGGTGATCATTACGATGAGTCTTGATCAACAAAGGAACGCAGCAACAGCGATATACTACAACGATGACGACGCAAACATACAGAGATCCTATGACCAGAAGGTTTCATTGTCCTCTTCAGCATCCTCGCAAACAATGAATACTCTTAGGAACGGGAAGCCACTTTTGATGCTCGGTAGACTCATACCAAATATCATAGTCTTTGTCTTTGTCTTCATCGTCATCACCGGCGATCATAGGAGGTCCAGTGAAGCGGCTAGCACCTTTGTCGTGATACCTCTTCTCATATGCAACCCTTTTCTGACAAGGGCAAGTTGGTGACTTCGGATGACTCGCTGAGCTCTGACCAGTGTCGCTACGCTTGCGCTTGGCATTAGGACCGTTCCACCAAACAGTTGATCCCTTTTTGAGACAGACTATATCACCGGCTGGGATTCCAATCTCCGAGGCAAGCGTCTTGTCGTCAATTTCAGGGAGAATGTCAGGACCAATGTGCTGTGCTGCAAGTCTCCGCTCAAATGCTGTAGCATTGAGAACATGAAGCTCGGTCTATGCATACTCAAGGAACCGCGCAAGCTGAGAAGGGGATGGGATAGGAGGAGAAGTAGTAGCTTTCGCTGACGCATGGCGAACAGGTGTTGTTGGAATCAAAATAGGCGGTGTTGGATTAGCGACGGGCGGAGTATGAGTTACTGTTGACTGAGAAAGGTTTGCAATTGTCTGGAGGAGGAGCACTGACGTGAGCGAGTTGATGTCCATAGCAGGGTTTGGAGATGACAGCTGTGAAGCCATTTGGGCCTGTGCCTTGCATGCCGGGTGCAAGAATGGTGCCTTGTTGGCAGCGTCAAACGAAGGAATGTTTGGAGGCATATTCACCGTTGCCTGGCCTTCTTCCTATGGACCATTTAGAGTTTTTTTAGCATAGATTCAATGTGAAATACATACCAGAGCACATGCCCAATCGAGCACCATGGCCAGAGTAAGCGGGATACTGACGCCTGATGGCGTGATGTATGTAAGGCCTTCATCATAATCATTCTTGTACTTCTTTGCGAGCTTGATGCGCCATTGAGCGAGATGTGTGTCTAGATGTGAAGCCGGTCTGAGCGCCGGGCCTGTCTGTTGGAATCATCTTAGAAATCCATCAAACCATGGTGAAAAGATGTGATACCTGGTCATTATCCGACCCAGACAATTCATCGTCTCCAGCTCAGCCATGTACTTGATGCAACAAGAGTTTCTCAATGTGCTTCATGTCAATGGCAATCTTTGTCGCCACACCAGAGTCACCAACACCATCATGGATCTTTCGTACCATTTCCTTGTAGTCTGACACATTGTCAACGTCCATTGCTTCAGCATGCTGGCTAAAAATTTTGTGAGGGTCAGCAACAACGCCGAATCATGAATTCATACTTTTTTATCTTCGGCATTGTAAACTTGAATGGGAAGGATTGCTTGTGAGAGACCTTGTATTGGGTTTGACCGTGCTTCTCCAAAATACTTTCCAGAAAGTCGATGTAGTTTTCTTCACCGAGTGGGAAAACTAACTCCTTGGTCTTGACGGACTTCTCTTGTCGCTTTGCAGCAGTGGTCTTGCCCTTGGACGAGGGCAACTGTTTGAGGGCAGAGTATACAGTGAGGGCAACTGTAAAGGCATAATCCCTTGGTTCGTTGGACATGGTAGGTTGGTCGGACATGGTAGTAGGTAATACAAACTACGAAAACCACTCAGCCGCACTTGGGGTCCTTCGCGGCAGTCTCTGAGGCGCGACTTTCTAAATTTCGTTTTCCCTAGACTTTTGCAAACAGCTGTAAAATGTTCGAACCGTGAGATAAGGATCCACCCTGGACTTGACCATATACAAAAGTGGCAGGCCGCACGTTCGTGGTGATTGCGCCGCCCTCTTTTGTACACACACGGCTGATATGCTGGGTACAAAAGGGACTCATCTGAACCAAGAATTGCTGCCATCTATATGCCATCATCAGGTACTGGTGGTCGTGAGTCCCTGCATGACATGGTATGGCCGTCAGCCGCATCATATGGAGATACACGCCACGAATCACAGCATCATCCCTGGAGGTTGCTGTGTGGTGGAATCCCTAGAAAAACTGGACCTGTTAGCATGTACGGCTCGCCTCTCTTTCAGCTCACTGACGTCGATTAAATAAAACATCGCGACGATGCTGGTTACTCACCATGAATGCAGTGTTTTGAACCCGACCTCGACATTCGTCCTCAGGGCATTTCACCGAGATTGTTCATGGTTGTCGTTCAGCTGACCTTACTGGTCTGCTCTCCGTTCGAAAGTTCGTGTTCTATTCATTGAGACTGGGACGCGGTGGAAGACGAAGGGAGGGAGTAAACAAACATAAACAATTCTAATAGTCTCAATTTAGCAGCAATCTCAGACAAACAACGCGTGCTATTAGACAATCCAAGAACCTCTGCGAGCAGCAGAAGAGGTCCTTGTGAGGTCCCCAGACGAGCGTGGAACAATAGTCTAAGCCAGGCATGGCACTCTGAGATGGCTGGAAGACATCCTGAGATAGCCGAAGAACTTTCTATGACGGTACACTCCCCGCCTCACCCCAATGCAGAGCAACAACCTCGGACAGATAGAACACCATGTCCCATGATCGAAGGACTTCCGAAAGTAATCAACGAACCTGCGACAGTGGACCCTCCGCTACAGATGTGTGCAGGACAATGATCCCAGCCTCAGGTGTCGGAAGACCCCCCCGCGGTGGTGAACACGGAGGATTTGCAACCAGATGACATCGTGATAGTGTGCGTGGTATATCTCTCGATGGTGAAATGTCTAATGTGATATCGACAAGTGTCATGGGTCCGACAGGCTCTGGCAAGAGCATGGTGAGACAAGTAGAAAGTAGTGTAATCCATTCACTTACATTCCTTCAGTTCGTATGCCTTGCGAGTGGATATGGCATTCAGGGAATTGGTCATGAGTTGACATCGTGCACAAAAGATGTCCGTGCCATCAGATTCTTGGACCAGGAGAGTGGCCGACATGTAGTTCTTGTGGACACACCGGGTTTCGACGACACGTTCAACTCTGATCTCGATACCTTGACCATGATTTCTGATTGGCTCAACTCGAGGTAATACATGACGTTGTAACGCACAGCGTAGTGGTGACGGAGCGTGCTGCGATACGGGTCGAAGAACGTAGGATGAAAGAGTGAGGAGTGACGAAGGATCTCTGAGGTCTGAGGCCTATCTTCGAGACGATGCGAAGACTCGGCGGGTCTCTTCTATCTAGGTACCTGAGGAGGCTCACTAGACTCGAAGGTCACTAGAATAACGCTATATT
>JBBPJP010000327.1:0-28116 GCA_038088775.1 Boletus barrowsii
CAGAGAAATGGCAGAGCCGCCGCTCACTCTAATGCCCCTAGCATTGAGTCTCAGAATCACATCTGTATCAAGTCCCACCGAAAGTATTTAAGCTCGAGTTTGGCTGAGCTCGCCAGGGAGACCAGTGTGTTCAATACCCTGTTTCCGAGTCACGAAAATCACAAACCAACTTCTTCTAGCATAGCCATATTTTTGAGCCACAACGACTATCGCCCACGATCGACTCGGAACTTGGATCAATGTACGCCGCAGCGTATTCAAGTTGGCGGGATGTCTGGTTTGATCTTCACAGGAAAACAATTCGACCGCTCGATTTCCATAGTTATCTCCGAGGTAATGGCTGAACTCGACCGAGATGCGAACGCTCCGACCAACACGAACCAACTCCGACGAAGACTTACGGACTCGAGCGCCACACGGACCCATAGTATGATCCAGACGACATCAAATTCAATGAACTAACGGTTGTGTGGATGTCCCAGAAAACGTACAAGAGCGTAGAGCTGATCACTCACTGGCACTGGCAACGTTACTCCCGACGTCACTTAAAAGCTGATTCGGACTCGGTAACGATCACCCGTGCCGATGGCGTCGATAAAAAATACATACTGCGCATATCCGTGTTTCATGAGATTCTTGTACATTACCGTCATCGATGCGTGAGGCTTACCGGTCCGCAGTAATGTTCCAAAATCCATGGGGAAAGAACGGGTAGTGACCCAATGATGTGGTCGAATGTCACCGGCAAGTGCACGGGAATGTTTTTCCAAAGCAAGTCCGCCAAAGTGGGTTCAGTTCGGTCGCTGAACACATAGTCACAGAGATTTACCCAAAGGGGTTGTTCTGCGCAACTAGGGCGACAATCAATGGATTCTCAGGCGCTGCCACCATGGCCGCCTTGCTGTACAATCTAAACCAGGTCGAGAACCACTCACAAAAATCATGAATCTGGATATAATCGTACTGGTCGGACTCTGAAGCGGTCTTACCACTGTTGTTCGTGTTTAGAGTCACGATACTATGGATGGCTGTCAAATTCGTGCATAGGACGGAGGGCATACCCACACCTGTCCTTGGCGAAGGCTGTGACGGTCCTTCAAGGCCTCACAGAGCTTGAGTCGGGTTGTCACGAGCGTACCTCGAAGTCAAGACAATAGACAAGGTGAACATAACTTGTGCAACCGTGAGAATCGTCAAAGGCGCAGATAAGGCGTACTGGTCGTGAGGAATAGAGCACTGAATGCTAGCAGGCTGAGGACGGAGTCAGACGATGAAGAATATGGTACGATATCAAAGAGGGTTAGTTATCAACGGTCGATTTCAGTAACATCTATTTCGGTGGCCCTGTGGAGTTCATTATGGTGTCCGCAGCCTAGAATTCCCTCGTCACAGAGGCTTTGATCGGCTTTTATGTCACTCAGAACGTTCGCTGACCCGAAGGACAACTGCGCATTCAACAGTCGCCCGTCGGAAGCTAAAAAAAAGTTATCCATTTGACTCAGATCCGACCGTGCTGTAGACGATGACGCGCGAGGTACTAGGACGCTTCTGCAGCTGTGGTTCGCGCGCAAAGCAAGGAGAAATCAGTATCACTCGTTCTGGGTCAAACTGGCTCGACGCGTACCTCTAATTTAAACTCCATATCTTGCATGTTCAACAAGTGTCCTTGAGAGGATCGTCGGAGCTACACAGGACGGTGGATCGACTCGAAAGCACAGGAGACCACTGACAGGCACCTTGACTCGGGAACCACTAGGTAACACTTTGGAATACAAACCCTGCCGCTGTCAGCTAAAAAAGGGCTCTAGAGAGGTCAAATGGGGAAAGAACACGATAAGATCTGACAGGCATTCAGAACAGCTGCCCCAAGTGGCGTATAAGCACTCATAACTGTCGTCGTACCTGTAAACCCTTTGCCCAGGGTCCCTGTGGGCATGGCACTGAGCCAAAGCTGGGGATCGCGGCGTCCTTGCTGTTAATGATGACTAGGCTTTGAAGTCACCACGTGCCGATAACATTGACTCGACTGTAATGAACGCTGAAGTGACGCAAAATTGACTCATGGTATGCACGCACCCCTGTAACCCGACAGCTGGGAGAAACGTCATGTAGATGGCAGAAACAACGCACACTTCCTTTCAAGAAACCTGTGTTGATGACTCCATCGCGTCCACCGTGAACTATGCCATGCAAACCGACCACTGCCACGAGTTTTCGAGAACAAGACGTCACATAATGATCCAGTGGCACGCCGCCACTGCCAACGTCCGCGGAAAACACGATGAACCGGCCCACGTTACCACTGAACTGGCACAACGGATCCCTGAGCGGAGCGCCTGGATACCTACAGTAATTGGCGATAGACGCTGCGGCGCAGAAGATCGAAGCCAACTACCGGACCCACTGCCGTGGAAATTTTAGGCGTCTTCACTATCAATACGAGGAACGTAGAGCGCCCACACCAACAAGACACAGGACAGGGCGCGCTAATAAGATATGCTTCTGCATCAGAAGATCAAACTCGTATCAATTGAGACACCAACGGACGGTACATGTCGGACGGTCAAATGCCTGCCAACGTCATCATTTACGACGCACTACAGGGGTCCAAGATTGTGGCTCGTCTGGACCTCTCTTCACCTCTGCCCAGGGATCACGAACAGGGGTCGGCGGAGCACTGTCTGAACGTGTATGAACAGGTGGCTCAGTCCGTGTTTGTTCTGGCGCCGCTCCCGAGCGCAGTTCAGGTACTGGGGGATGACTGCCTGGAGGCTGGGCCAACCGGGCCATGCGCTCACCCTCTTCCTTGTCGCGCGCTTCCAATATCGCGGCGTTCATTTGTACGCGATGTTGACGTTCTAGATCCGCTTTCAATTCCTGTAGAGCTCAAATGTGGCCGTAGATGAACGCAGGAAAGGGGAACAGGGACGAAAGGAAACGGAGACGTCAACAACAACAGGCGGTTTCCTGACGACGACGGTGACGTACCTCGATGCTCGGCGGGTCTGACCGTGTATGTGTAAGCCAAGCATTCCATTGCACTGCACAAAGCCTGCGCATTAGCACAAGGCACAAGGCGATCCGGACAGAACGTCTGGAAAACAATCATGGAAGGAAAAAAATGGAATCATCGTACCTGAAAGTCTTTTTCCACTGGCTATGTAGGTCCACATGTCATCATTGCGTCTGTATTGAACAGTTCGTTTTGTGCGACCTGATTTGTTTTATTTTAATGGTCAGCATGGCACATGGCGTCAGACTGAGAATTAGAACGCGCCATTGTTGGCATTGGGATATTCGTAATATTTGTTCCCTGCGAAATATTCTCGTCAACCTCTGGGATAGTAGCGAAATTCCACAGCATTCGGTAGTTATGCATGCACCTTCCAAGTCTCGACCGATGAGGTACGTCTGGTAAGCCCGGGTCAGGACAGTGCTCCAAGTTTCAAAGGTGTCAGTGCGTCGCAGACTGAGGCTATACTCACAGGCTTCATGAAGCGTTGTAACACCCGCCTAAAAATTGACGACATCCGGGTCCGGGAACTTTGGTAGGACAAGGGCTATGCGGCAACGTGACGGAATTCGACAAATGTTCCGGGAGTACGGGCTTCCAGAAAAGGCAATACAGTCGGTCAGGTAAATGACCGAAGCACTGTTTTACTGTAACATAACACAAAACGGCTACTACATTGTATTCACTCTCAGAAGTCGCCCAGACCCTCATCATCCAGATCACCCTCCTGGATTTCTTTGGCAAGCTCCTTTTCACGCTCACGCGCACCTTCCGCTGCCGCAAGTTCCTTCCGGTGGGCGTTCAGAGGGAAACGCATCGCCTACAAAAAATTAAAAATTTGAGCACACGAATCTCGGGGGACCATGTTCCCCGAGCAGATGCTGACAAAAAAAAACAAAGCACTGCTTACCTTTACACTCTGATTATGCAGCTCAAGACAATATCCGATACGTCGGCCGAACACCTCGCTGACTTCCGGACCGTACCCATTCTTCCTTCCTTCACATTCCATCCAACCTTTCTCATGGACGATTCGACCCTCAATGACACCATCTCGGATAGCTTTACCGACGATGTACTCTGCATCCTCTTCCGAATCCAGATGAAGCTTGAGGCAAATATCGCGCAGGGAAATGCGTGAATAGGACAGCGAAAGTCGCCGAATACCGGTCTTGATAACATTCTGCCGCAGCCGAACAATTAACGTGTACATCTTGTCGGCCTCAAGTTGTGAGGCATGCTTGTTCAGGGTCGCCTGAAACTCGGAAAGAGATCCAGTCCGAACAGCTATGTATAACACGGCCGATGAGCTATGTTCGCATCAGAAGTATGCCCAGGGACAGACCTTTGACGATGTCAAAATAGGCCTGGAGCGCTTTCTGAAGTACAGGATGTCTAAAGGTGCTGCGATCAGGGATATCCCCCATAAGCAACTCTACCACTACGAAAAGTTTGTGCACTGCTTGATAGAAACCCGGCGCGACTTTCCCTGGCGGGGCTCGCCTAATTGCTTGTTGGAGGTTCGTGTGAGCCGCGGAATAATTCAATTGTACGGCCTTGATGCGCCCCAAGTGATAATGATAACGAGCAAACTGGGGGTTACTAGCCGAAGCTGGGAATGTGGTTTTCGAGACCAATTTGTCCGCTTGATCATACAGGTTGTAATGGAGATAACTCCGTAGCAATCGGTTGATTAGCGATGCTTGTGTATCGTCATCATGGCGTAACGCTGCAGTACGCTGCGCGGCAAGGAACATTCTAGAAAACATAAACATTCATCCATCAGAAACACAGGAGAAATATAACAAAAGAAACCCACGGTCGTGCATCCGCGAGGTCCCCGCCAAGTTCATAAGATCTTTCGAGAGCAAACCAAACCTTGGCCGCGATGGGATCCATGCTCCGGCGATTGAGCTGCTGCATCTTATCGACCGTCTCCTTGGACAACTCGACTGATTTGGCATAGTTGTCTTTGGAGGTGTGGAGATGATGGATGAGCAAGAGGCGGAAATAAATTTCCACTTCCGGAACTGGATCGGAAGTAGGTTTGGGAGATGGGGTCGACGCTACGGGACCGTTGGGTTGTGCTGCAGCATCGACATCCATGGATTGGTCCGCAGGTGGTGTAGCGGGTAGCCAGGATAGGAGCGATGTCTTCACCGCAGAGTCTGTATATACACATTCACGCGGACCTCGTCAATGTGTAACGAACCCGTGCATACCTGACGGATAATTTTCCTCGATTGCATCGCGGATGATCTTGTTATCTAGTCGCTTTCGCAAGGCAGTGAGCGAACGCAATACGCGATGTGTGAACCGTGGCTCCAGGTCACCGACGGCACGGTCGATGAGTGCAATGTTAGACTTGATCTCGGCGGTGGGCGTTGGAGGGACTGGTTTCTCTTCTACTTTCTTTGATGCATCTGTTTTGTCGCCCTTCTTGTCCTTTTCGTCGACCTTTTTGTCTTTGCTTTCCGTCTGAGAGGTGGACATGGCGAGACTATAACCTGGACTGGCACTGACGCGTCTGCTTTCTAGTGACACAGCCACATGTCAGTCACGTTACATCAGCATGCGTACAAGAGATTACTACCATTATACAAAGCAACAGACGATACGGTCCTTTTCTATTGTTAGTTTACGTCTTAAATATCCTAAGTAGTCTAGCCTCCGTGACAATCCGCGTACGGCACAACGGGCATTCTCTAGAGCTTGCTAGAACAAGATCAGAGCATGCACGACATAGGGCGAGGTGGCTACGAAGAAACAAGTCAGCCTGGAAATGTAACAAATAAGAGTCCAAGGACGCACCCGCAGTCAACGATGGCGATACACGCCTCTTCGTCCTGGCAGACAACGCATAAACCGGAGCGTTCTGCGTTGGTTTGGTTTGGATGGGGTCGTGGTTTGGACCTTGAAGCCTGATGCAACGGGGATGACGAGGGGCTCGGAGGAGATGTAGACAGTTGTGGAGTAGAGGGCCGTGAAGATGGCAGACCAGAGTCCATTACAGGCGCGGAGAGGTGCTCCCCGTGCGCCATCCCAGAAGCATGACCATGGTGGTTGTTCCCCAGTCCGTGCTCGTGTGCTACATCCGGACGCGTTTCCAACTCGTCTTGCTCTCCATCAGGCTCTCCGATGCCCTCCATATAGTCTTCATTATCAAAATCTACGTCCTCAAGGTCCTCATCGTCTTTCCTCTTCTCCTCCTCTACTAAAGCCCACACACGCTCCACCAGTTCTTCCTTCTCTACGACACCCGGAGGAACCCTCACCCGGGATTCCCAGAGAATCTGTTTCAATGTACCAATTGATAATGCAGAGATGGACGAACGCGGGAGCGTGACGAGAGTCGACATAGGAGGAGGTGGCAGAGGGGGTGCAGTCTGCGAGTGTGATGGTGCATGAGTGGTGCTAGTCGTCTGTGGGGTAGACTGTCGTCCAGCAGACGATGTCGGACGGGGAATGTCAGGCTGCACGGGAGTTGGACGTGTCGTTCCTGGATTCAACGGAGCAGATGTCGTTCTGGACCGTGGTGTATTTGGCGTGGCGCGGGGCGTGTAGGTACCGTATGGAACATCTTGGGGGCGTTGTCGACGGCTTGGATCGAGGTCGGGACGAGGGAACGGCCTATTAGATCGAGAGTTGCTGTTCGCGTTGCTGGTGGGAAATCCACGGGTAGGTGGGTTCCTGTTAGTCGAAGAGGAAGAAGATCTAGTTGTAGAAGACGATGGCACAGAATGTTTCCTATAATAGTCCTCGTTGGCAGATGGGAGACAACCTTGAGGCGTCTGTGCAAATATTGCGGGGAACGGGTGAACCATTTGACGAGGAGGGAATTCCGTCACCTACCCGAGTGGCCACGATGACGTCTACAAGGTCGTTCTTGTCTACTGGATTCCTAACTGAGATATTATATGCATCGATGTAGCGCCTAAGCTTTGCGAGGGGGAGCGAGCGTAGCTGAGCTCGAGTAAGGGCAGTGACTGGTTATCGTTTACGCGGTTGTAGAAGCAGAAAGAATCGAACGCAATTCTGGTGTGTAGGAGACAAGCGAACACGTACTATTGAGCATATCAATACAAAAGCCACAGACAGACGCCGGATCATAACCACGCGCACGGCCGCGGCGTGGCAAAAGGGCCTGATAATCTGTGCAAGAGGAGCAGAAATCATAACCTTTGAGGGCGAAGATAAGCATAATGTATTGGATGATCGAATCTGTGTTGGGCTCAGCGCTCACCGCAGTGCATGCACTCGTGCCGTCGATTGAAGATTAAGCTGAACTCTTTCCCGCACTTTCTACAGTTACGCTGAAGTGGACCCAAAGGGTGCGGTGGAGGTCCACTGAGTAAAGGAATACCTGCGGGCGTCGACATGGTAAGGTAGAGAGAAGGAAGGGACCGGGAAACAAGATCGTTTAGTCATCTCTCGCAGGTTCTGGCACGTTCCCCCTTATCCGGAAGAACATCGGCATTTCCAAATGTGAATTACCCCTGAGACACGGGCACGTGACCTTGTCGCGTTGTCGGGCGGCGGCAAACTCCAACTTGTCGCATCGTTACATCAATGACCTCGCACAAGATCAGGATTGCCGCTCGTCTGCGTCCCCGTCTGGACAACGAACTCGACGACGAAGGCATACAAATAACACACACACCAGGCGGCCCATCATGTATAAGTGTCCCCAATCCACGCGCCGTTTCCCAGGTCTTTAATTTCCCGTGAGTCGATACCTACGCTTTCCGTGAGGTTACCCTGTCAGAATCAGCTACTCAGCATTCAAACTTAGGTTTACTTCGTGCTATGACCAGTCTTCGACCCAGGAGGAAATATTTGAGCAGGACGTCCGTCCGCTCATCGACGTTGTGTACAGCGGTGTCGTAGGTCAACTTCTCACCCCACGACTGGGTTGTCACTGTACACTATCTCTCCAGACTGTCACAATCTTCGCGTATGGTGTCACTTCCTCAGGCAAGACTCATACTATGCAGGGAACCAAAGCACAGCCAGGCGTCATCCCTCGCGTCGTCGAGGTAGGTCGTTTGTTGCACATGCGCACTTTATGTTTACAATGACCGTGCTTAGACGATGTTTCTTCATAAAGCTGCTTTGCAACACAGCAATGTTGAGCTGGCGGTCTCATACATGGAAATATACAAGGACGAAGTATACGATCTTTTTGTCAACCGCGAATCTGTACGTTGCCTTGTGTTGCGGCGATTGGCCATGAAATGTATATCCCTGGATGTTTTTACAGGCTCCCAAGCTTCCTGTCCGTGAAAACGATGCTGGCCAAGTATTCGTTGCCAACTTGTCCTCGCTTCCGATTGAATCCATGGAGGAATTTGACGTTATCTATTCGTTCGTTCTTTCACTACCCGCTCACCAAGTGATGTTAACATACCGAGCATAGACTTGCCTCTCGCCATCGCTCAGTTGGTGCTACCAACCTCAATCGAGCGTCCTCTCGTTCGCATGCGGTGCTTACTATCGAAGTAACAATGACAGACTCTGCAACACAGAAAAGTGCGTGTTCCCTGGATCTGCCCTGTCCAACTCACAGGTTCCCCTTGGTTAGCGCTCACTGGGAAAATCAATCTTGTCGATCTTGCGGGCTCGGAGAACAATAAACTTACCGGCAATGATCCAACACGTATGGCAGAGTCTGCCGCGATTAACAAGAGCTTGAGTGTCCTCGGACAGGTGGTACACGCATTAAACCAGGGAGCTGTAGGGCTGCACTGTGCTCGTCTCCAATTGTGCGCTGAATCTTTGTTCAAAGTCTCGCATCCCATACCGGAATTCGAAACTTACACGAATTCTTCAAGACGCCCTAGGTGGTTCGTCAGTCGGATTGCTCATCTGCAATCTCGCTCCTGGTATAAAGTTCCGCCAAGATACCCTTAATACACTAAAGTATGTACCGTTTATTGTCTTCGTGAATGTGCTGAGTCTACGCATTTGCTAGCTTTGCTGTTCGTACCAAGAACGTTGAGAACCGCCCGGTAGTGAACGAGCGCGGTACGTTGCCTTGGCAACTCTACTAAGACGTTACTTAACCGTTCACCCAGACAACCGTCCCCAGGCAAAACTTCACTTTGCAGCCATCCAACCACCCCCGCCGAAGCTTGCTCCCGCTGTCCTCCAAGCCGAGCCAATTCTCGCTTCCCAGGTTGTCGTTACGACCAATGCCGCACCTGGACCTTCTCGACGACCCCGCCCGTCTCGTGTGCCACGTATCAGTCTTAGTACAGGTTTGCTACCACCCTTGGCTAAGACGAAATCGCGTCCGGCTGCAATTGAAGAAGAGCCAGAGACTACGGTGCAACTAACGGAAGTGGATATCAACGAGAGGGTTCGGTTCTTGTCCTGCACGCTGCCCAGCACTGAACCAGATCCATGCCATATAGATCGCAAAGGCTGTGGAAGCCGAGGTGGCGCGTCGTCTGAAAGAGCGCGAGGACCGTGAACGCGAAGAGCGAGCGCGCCTTGAACAAGAAAAGGAGAATTTTGCACTTCGGGAGAAACAAGACGATGAGCGGCGCCAAGCACAGGCAGATTCCAAGTTGCCTCCCGGCGTGCTCACACCGCTGCTCGCGCGCCATCGCGATTTAGATGACCAGCTCCGCGCAAGACTCGCGGAGTTGGAGGAGAAGTAGTACGTTGCCGAGGCCGGTGTGGTGTATAGGGGCTCATCCTCTCCTTTAACTCAGTGAACGCGGTCACAAGGAGCTACAGCTCGCAGACGTGCTGTCGCCTACGTCCAGAAAGAAGACTGGGCGGGCCTATGTCGCCCTCGCGCGCGCCCATTCTGAAAAGTGTGTGTCCCCTGGCTAATGTTGGCTTATCCGCTCACGGCGCATACAGGGGCGACCTCAAAGTAGCGCTCGAACTCTACCGCAAAGCCGAGACCTATGTCCCTGATAACATCAAACTCCGAGAGAGGTGGATACTTTTCGTCGTCCATGTGTTTCTATGTAAACTATCGATGCATGGCACGTCATTCTGACGTTTTTTTGTTTTTGTTTTTTCCCGCCGTTCGCCCCGACCTTGGCTTGTACAGAGTCCTCGAGATCGAATGGGCCGTCAGGAATGGCAAGGAATTCGTACCGTCGCCCAAGAAGCAGCGGAGACCGCGAGGCAAGAAACGTAAAGTGGCTCCGCTCAATTTTGGTCATGCGCGGGGACGCGACGAATCGTCGTCCTCTTCGATGATGATGGAGGTGGCGGCGGCGAGTAGGCAACAACAGTATACGACGGATCGAAGTTCGATGGACGAGGGCGAGGAGACCGAGGGTGAGCATGAGGTCGAAGTATCGTTGCTGGGGAGGATCAACGAGGAGTACGAGGGAAGCAGTCTCGCGGTGGAGACACCGGCTATGAAGAGGGTCAGGTCGGAAGAGTAGAACATGTCGATCTTGCGGTGCGTGTATACTAGTGCGACGTTGCTTCTTGACGAGTGGGCGGCTCGGTTTAATTGATCTTTTTGTGCCATGATCACCAAGATTACAAGCTGGGTCAATACATGCGTGCAGATGTACATACTCCCTCTGCCCAAGGTGTTGTCAATACAAAGAGGGAGGTTAAAACTAAGAAAACGGTATAAATATTTTCAACCCGCAAGACGACACACGAGACACCCTCGCGAGTCCATACCGTATAGGGAATAAGAGACCAAGGAGAAGAAGAAAAAAGGCTACTAGATAGGTATCCAGCCTCTCGGTCGTTCTCTTGCAGATGAAGGAAAAAAAAAGACATTACTTGGTACGTAAATACGTAAAGAAACGGCGCCTCCATTCGTCCATGGTCCAACTGCTTTTTTCTCTCTTTTCTTTTTGCCTTTTGCGCGCGCGTACTCTTGGCATCATCCGTCCATGCTAAAGAGCTCGTCGTCATCGCTAGCGCCAATCGGCCGGCTGAGCGGGCTGTGCACGTTTTGGGTGAGCCACTGCCGATGGCTATTTGGGGTGACATGCGGTGGCGTACGGAGCGGCGGACCTCCCGTCGGCGGGAACCTCGAAAACATGGACTCGAGCGCAGCCATCGAGGGCGTGATGGCACCTGCCCCCGCCCCTCCAGTCGCGGATGCAGAGGACGACGTCACGCCTGGCCCTACTAGGTCATGGTGTGCAGACAGCGAGAGATGGGAGACCGAGATCGCATCCGTGGGCAAGAGCGCGTGGTTCGACTGCAAGTGCCAGTCCTGGCCCGACCCGGCATTGATACCGAACGGTACCGGGCCGTGCCCTGGGCTAAACGTACC
Organism: Boletus barrowsii; assembly: GCA_038088775.1. Lineage (NCBI taxonomy): Eukaryota > Fungi > Basidiomycota > Agaricomycetes > Boletales > Boletaceae > Boletus > Boletus barrowsii. The sequence continues at coordinate 11,280 of JBBPJP010000327.1, forward strand.
GCCACCAACGCTCGACCCACCGAGCGAGCTGGGAGATCCGGCGAGCGGAATGGCGTGTATGCGCGAGTAGCCCGCTGCGAGGCCCTGTGGGAGACTCTGACCAGGTGCATGTGATTGGAGGGCGCGGAAGGATGGGGATGTCGCTTCTCCAAGGCCGAGGCCGGTGCTCGTCCCGTTATTTGGACCCGTCCGACCCTCGTCCGCGGGTGGGCCATGGATGGGAGTATGAGTCAGCGGAGAGCGGCTCAGCCCGCCGAGGCCTAGACCAGCGCCGAGAGCGAGACCAGCATTGGGCGCACGGCCGTTATTGCTTCCGGGATTCATCTTGGAATAGTACTGGTGAAGACCAGGAAGGAAAGCAGCGGAAGCATTAGACGGTGCCAGCAAAGAGGACGACGGCGAGTGTGAGTCGTCCCGGAACGCGCTTGTCCCTGTTCCTGACGGTGTGATGGTACCTCCCAAGTTAAGCGCACCCAAACCATTGGAAGATTTGAGTGAGCTTGGCGTGCCTAGACCGATTGGCCCAGCCCCAAAACTAGGCTTGTCCGGAGAGGCAGGTGCACCATTGGTCGTGAGACCACGTTCTGCCCAAATGGATTTGACGTCTCCTAAAAGCGATGGAGCGGGAACGGAACGCGAGTAGCGGTGGTTGGCGTGGTGAGTCTGAGGTTGGGGAACAAGGGTAGCGAGTGGGGATGGTGTGTCGTTGAGATTGGCAGGGCGAGACGATCCCGAGTGTGTGCGAGACATTCTACGGGAACGCTCCGAGGGAGTCAAAAGGTCTGTCAACGAAGAAGGCAAGAATTCTTCCAAATCCTCGTCTGCGGACAGAATATCCCGGTCTGCAGAGACGCTGATATCGATTCCCGGACTCGGCTTGGGGATGATCCCCTGAGCGGAGCCCGACCCAAGGTCTGTCTTCCACGGTTGGGTATGGGTGTGCCCGAGAGAAGAAGGGACACCCGCCGCTGCGCCGAGCCGATTCCTAGATTCTGTAAGCAACGAGGTCTGAGCATGAAACGTGGAAGGGATTCCAGCATTCTGAGGAGAATTCCCGGACGAAATCGGCGAATGAGTGGACAATGATCCTCGGGGAGGAGAACCAATTGGACCGAGATCCGCGGCGTCTGGAGGGAGTATTGCACGGCGCGGTACGCCAGGTACGTTGAGTGGGAGAGTGGGTGGAGACGGAATTCTGTGGTGCAAGCGCGACAAGGAATCGGGAGGTGGTTCTGAAGGTGACCCCTCATCCATGGCAGGCTCTGCAGTGGGTATCGTGGGAGGTGGATTATTAAGTTTGTGGGTGTCGGCATCGTCTGGGAGCACGAATGGGGGGAAATCTGTATCCTTGACTGGGGGCGCGGGTGCGGAAGGGGTTGCTTTGAGCGTCATGACCATGGGTGGGCGCGCCGAGGTGGTGCGGGTTGGGGCTGTTGATCCGGAGAGCAAGCCGGTACCTGTGGAGGACGTGCCATGGGGGGCAGATTTGTGGCCATCCTTTTTGGGACCTTTTGTGCTCTTGGACTCTCGGCCTATGCTAGGGATACCACCGTTGGCAGCGAGCTGTGCGGCCTTTTTGTTTTTTCGATCCATGGACAAGCTCTGGCCGGGGAGGACATGGGCGAGAGCACACTTGTGGCCAAACTTGCAGTTGCCCTTTACGAACCACGCGCAGACGTCTTTCTGCTGACCGGGTTCGTGCACGACGTGAGAGAAGGGGCAAGAAGAGCCTGCTGTGCAAGCGCCGACTTTGAAGAACTTGCAGGGGACATGGGAGAGGTCCTTTGCTACGACATACAGGAACGTGAGGCCAAGAGGGAAGAGAAGAACGAGACACGGACACTTTGAGGAAGAAGACTTTGGTCTGTTCGAGTGTGACTTCTCGTTGTCGGCATCTCTGTCGTCTGTCGTCTTGTCGAGATCGAGTTTGTCGGCTGTGGGCATGGTGTGGAGGAGGAGGAGGAGAGGATGGAAGGGAAGAGCAAGCCGCTCCGATGTGATAACCTCGATGTAAATTATTTTACTGTAATCAAAAAAAAGCCCAATTTCGATGGCTCTCGCGATGAACGACGACGCTGAGAGAGGGCAAGACTCCAAAGCTGATCTCTTTTCTCCATGCGGTCACCACGCGCCCTTTTCGCTAGCAAATACTCGTCCACCCGCACAACCACCTCCTCATCACTCCTAATGCGACGTAGTTCGTACGCTGCATTTTACATCGCAGCAGCCCTCTCCGGCATCGCAGCAGCGTACGTCTTGAACGAGGTACGCACTTACAACAGAGCTCGTTCCCAGTCTGACAGCGTGCAGTGGGTGCTCCACTGGTGGGACCGGCATTCACCGGACAGCACCGACGACGAGACCAAACCCCCCTCACCACCACCGACGATTCACATAGATCCCCGTGCAGACGACGAGGGCCCTGCGCCAGTCGCAGACCCTGAACACGCGGATCCGAACAGGGACGCGAGCCAGACACGCTCCCCCCCACCCCTCCGCACTCACTCCCTCCCTCCCTCCCCAAACGGGCGCGCCATCTTCTCTGGCTCGTCGTTGGGCACCAACCCCGACGCCATGGCCTCTTCCACATCGCTCCATACGTTGAGCACTCAAGATGACTCCGAACAAGACAGTGCTTCACATCCGAACACGTCCGACTCGGACACGGAGCCATTTGTCGATATCCTGTCACCTCCAGCGCATGTCATTTCAAGACGGCGCAGCTTCAGAAACCATGATCTATTTGCTCAATCCCACATGTCCTTTTCAGAGCTTGGAAGCTTGGTTGCCCCGACAGACGACTCGGAACTTCACTGAACCCAACTTTTCTTGCCTGTAATCTAATGTCATCTTACGAATATCTACTCTTGGTGCATGTAGTCTACCCCCTTTCAATCATCCTCATCCTTGATAGATGTGTAACAAAAGAAATCTTCGTCACGTATATCTTGGATGCCATGTCTGCAATAAGTGGCCGTGTCAACGTCCCTGTGCCGACCAAATCGAAACACCTACTTTCCCTTGACATGCGATCGCAGTCCATTGAAATTCATCAACCTCGCCCCCCCAGTGCTTCCTGGTTTTTCAGTGCCAGCCCATATGTCTTCTGGAACGAGACAGTGTTTACATCCATAGTTGACCTTTTTGCAAAGACGCCGTGCGCGGTAGGACGGTCCCAGCAGCAACTCACAGTTGCCACGCGCGAACTCGCCACGAATTTTGGAGACTTCGTCACGGGTCGGGAGGAACCTGGACAGCATCCGGATTTCCATAGATTCGTGGCGGTGTGCATGGCCGATCTGTAATCTAAGGGGTCAAGCGGGTCGAACTCTGCAATCAGGACGGGATACTTGCTGCAGTATCAAAATCCATGACTATCCATCCTTTGCATGACATGCATACTATGGAACTGCGTCTCGCCTCCTTGATAGTGGAGACAGTAGCAGTGTCCTCGGACATGCCCACTTGGTCGAGGATGGTTTTAATGACACGAATCGCCTAAGGGTATCAGTACAGTATCTATCGCAACCGGCAGGCGGAAAGAACGAGATACCTTTTCATCTTTCTCAAATATGTCTACCTTCCAATCTAACATCTTGTCGACGCTGTTCTTACCTTTACTTCCTTCTCTTTCTTTCCCATTTCCATCTTCGATACTCTTCCGTGGAGCTGCCACACAAACATGCGAACAAACACCTTTGAAATCCAAGCACTGCTCCCTCTGATACGCCTTCCCTACCCTGCCTTCGCCACATCGCCGACAGAAAAACCGTGCCGTGACGCGCTTCACGGGGTGTAGCGTTCGCGTGCTCGCGCTCTGCCATCCATCCGAGTAACCCAACAGAGCCATCAAATGCTTTTGGACGGGAATAAGCCACTTGTGGATGTCCGCTTTCACAAGCGAAATAGCCAAGGTCGAATTGATGTCGCTCGTGTCAGAGGTGCTGCTGGGTGGCAATGCATTCGGATCGGGGCTTCCCTTGAGCGCACGGACGGACGGCAGGGTGCAAAACACGGACAACGGCGGAAGGATCAAGGGATCACTCGAGCCCGAAAATCCCGTATGCACAGTGCCACACCGCATACGTTCGTAAATCTTCTTCACCTCGGTCAACTTTCCTCTATAAGAGGCTTCAGCTTCTCGACGCTTGTGACGGGCTTGCAATGTCAGAAGCTCAGATTCGATGACAGTCCGAATAGGGGACACATCTGACGGTCGTACGTCAAGTAGCCAGTGTATTACGGCGTTCATCAGTTGAACGTGCACAACACACCCACACCACGACTTACCCTTCGCTTCCATCTTTTCCAAAAGAAAAGTCTTGCGCCTCTGCAGGGATCCATACGTTTGCGACTCGACGAGATCTTCCAGATTCCACCCTTCACTTTCTGCCAGGTTTTTGGTCCTTTAATAATCCAAAGTCAGAGGTCTGTTTAGAACAAAAAAGACGTGTGTCGTTCACCATGTGCCATTGTACCTCTTCACGATTTTGAATTCTTGGTCATAAGACCACTTCCATCGGACTAAGTATATCGCGAGCTGACGTGCGTTATGCCATTCGGTTCAATAAGCGACCAACCCAAAGACCCAAGAAGGACACACCTCCATAATTTGAGGCAGTCTCTCCCTTGCCGCGCGACACCGCTAAAACGGGATGCATAAGTGGACAGGACAGATTATCGAGCACCCTTTACACACCTCCACAATACGCTCTCCTTGTCCATCTACCTCCCCAGCTGGGGGTGGAAGACCAGTCAACGCGACGGCCTGTTCGCGCTCGGCTTGTGCTTGCTCAGCGTTCTCATAGGCTTTCGCATCGCGTTGAAATGCCTCCCAGTCGGATTTGCGAAGCAAGAGCTCGCCGTGCGGCCCTGTACCCTCGGACCGAAACGGGTCAGCGTCGCGCACCCAATGAGATCAAACCCATACACACAAATCAACGCGCCTAGTCTGCACGGGTCTAGACCGAGATTGAATAGAGGTTAAACGACGCGAGAACAAGGGGGACGCACAAAAGCATCGAGTGCTTTCCACAGGGGGTACCCAAAAGGATGTACGGAGCCATCCCTGAGTCTCTGAGGTGACATTGACGAGGGACTCGCTGGATGCATCACGTCGATGCACACAGGCCAAGATGAACGTCAGCGATCAAAAAAGAGACACAAAACCAGGACTGACTCGAGAAACTTTGCCCGACAGTGCCACTACCGATTTGCGCAAAGCACGTCAACAAGCCGTACTGGACGCGAAAACCATACTCACGTTGCCACACAACCTGATTCGCGCTGAAAAGCTCGCATACATGGCGCGCGTAGTCTTGTGGCATACCTCGCAGACGCCGCCACCAAACACCAAGGCGGCATAGTCCGCCTCGCTCCTCTTCCAGTCACGTCCAGGTTCAGGAAGAGGGACCGGGCTGCAGGTTTTGCGGACGCCGCGCCAGATAAAGGAGGCATTGGGGTTTAGAGCGAGCGAACGGTACAAGAACGAACAGGTGCGGGAGACGGCGAGGACGGTGGGAGGAGAACTTGTGTAAAGGAGTATTTCAGCGAGTATTTCGATGGGGAGACCGGTCAGCGAAATGCGTGCAGTCGTGGTGGACGAGTTTGCTTTGTGATTGAGAGTGCGCTGGCGTTTCTTGGTCACCATGTCGATCATGAGGAGCGAGTCGTTAGAGACACTTAGTCACGCCAAGTTACTTCGGCAAGCGTCTCCGTTCCTTCGCATTCGGCACAACGTTCTAGGGAATCAAGTACAGTACCAGTAGCGGCAGCGCTGGATCGCGGGCGAGCGAGAACGGGGGGCGTGGTGCCTGTGCGACGCAGTAACCGCTCGGTCGCCTAGTTGCTCCGTTCCTTCCGTCCCCTCGTCCTCGTCCTCGTCCTCTGACTCCGTTCTCATCGTTTCTACATTGTCCACAAGCGCAAGCAAGGGAACAATCACGCTCGAGCGGTAAGTTTGTTCCACTCGTTTTGTTCTCCTCGACCGCTGCTTCTCCTTTGTTCGCTTATTGCATCATCATTACTTTACCTCCGTGCGCAACAAGTGGAGACATCGGGCATCACGCGATCTCATGAGCCCCGTTCTGTCCCATTCATTCATTCAGTCCATTCCTTGTGGCGCCGCTCGTTGCTCTCGTTCAAGGTGAGTTTCGCTCCGTTTCATCCCTTCTCTCCACTCTTTATTGAACGTTGTTGCTTACATTTTCTCCCTAACCATGAAGTATGTATATTGCTTCGCGCAGTCTGTCTGCTAGCCAGTAGTATGGGACGAGACAAGGGAACACATAGGGGTCATCGAACATGCAGTAGTCCGGGACCCGGGTGGTTGGTTTGCCCTCTTTCCATTCGCTCCGATCTGTCCGAGGGTGGGTATGTTGGGCAAGGTCTGTTCACGGGTGCAGGGTTACCAGCCTCAGACCAAGGCTGGTGACTCCGCAATAGTTCGACCATTCAAACGTCTCATTTCACTCTTGGTTCGTGTTGTGGTTAGAGTCGACGACGTTGCCTGGTATGCCGGTACAGTCCTAGTCAGGCTAGATTGGCGATTAAAGTCGTTCCAATGGTGATTTGGTCACTGGCAGTCTAGTATGTGATGTCGGGGTGTCTATGATAGCGTGGCTTTGCTGTACACAGTGCACACATGAAAGATGCTGAGGGGTAATAATCATTAGATATGGCCGCGGTCCATTAGAAGGGTACAACAAGACGAGAATTCAATCACTATAAGTGATGGTAGAAGTGATGGGAGCCTTCTTGAACGAGGATCGACATGTGTACTTGGTGTACTGCAAGGAGAGTGTAGATAGGTCCTGTAGATAGTAGATGGTATCCCGTTCTTTTCCCTCTTCCCCTTCGAATTCTCTCATGCACTGTGTATCTGATCAGCGTCTTGCCCTCACAGGCGTTTTACAATCCTATCCTGCACTGCATGGCGACCGATGATCAGAGCCTTGGCAAAATATTACATTCAGGGACCATACTCACGTAGATTTGGCGTATCTTGCATAAGCTGGATCCGGTTGGAACCACCAAAAGTCACATCGGTCTCGGGCAGTCCAGATGCACGCCGCAACCAAGAGAGCTATCATGAACATGAAAGCTCCAGCACCAGTACGTGACGCGATGTCGCTGAGATAACACCATTGGACTGCAACAGCTGCCGAGAAAAGACCCATGCTGGGGAAGCGCACTCAGGAAAACCTATCGCCTACAACATGCAGGACACTCACCCCCACAGAAGGAAAACATGCGGTAGGCTATAAACTATGGCAAGACGCTCAAGGCCATACTTTTCGTGCCATAATTGATGCAAGAATTTGGCCTATTCAGGTCAGGGACCGCACAAATATCAAGGAGTGTTCATGTACTGACAGCTTCAAATTGGGTATTCTTCGCCTCTATTCGACTATAACCCATGAAGACCAACCCGAGGATGGTGCTCGCCACGCTTGCTACTAGTGACATGTAATTGAGGAATTGTTGAGCTAAAATCCCTGTGCCCGATTGTTTTGGGAGGAAGACGACGTTGGCGTTCAGGAGTACAGTGGCCTGGAAGTTGTCCGTCATTCGCCCGGGATTCAAAAACTTAATCCCTTACCAGTACACTGGTTTCTTGGAGTTGGGAATTCAGGTTGGCGACGAACGCGTTCCACTTTTCTTTGCTTACGATGTCATCAACAAAAATCTTATGTAACAGCCGCACGGTCTTCATGGGTGCCATGAATGACAGCACCGCAAGGATTGACATGAATGGCGAAGGGTGGTATCTCCATCCATGAATGCTTTGGTCGAAATTAAGGCGCGCACATTCTTCCCCGTGATAGTTGAGAAAGTTGTTGTTGTCTGCAATTGTGAGAAATGGAACTTTGGAGGTACAAAATGACCTACAAAAGATGTGCATAATCCGACCTGGAAAACATCAGCCAGCATTCTGTGGATTGATGAGGGATGTGAAATTCACCTATAATGATCGCGGGGTGCTTACGCATTTCCGTCTTTGCGGCTGCGAAATTAGAGGTGAGCGGGCGTCCACCACTGAAAGAATGACCTACGATCAATTCGCTCAATGAGGTACAGGTGTTTTCTCAAATCTTCAGGATTCAGAGGGCACGAAGACCTATTCGACGTTAAGTGGTCTGCAGTTCTAACTATTCGATGCAAGTATATCAGCAGAGGGGAGGCACTCACCGCATGTAGCATGAAGAATCATGTCCACTACCTCATCTTTCAACTCTTGAGTAACCTCACAGAAGTTCGGGTACAGATCCCAGTGGCTCCTGGTTGTGTTTTAGATCATCAGCATATACGACTGTCTGAATGATATTGCGTCAAGTTCATGAATATCCTACAACATACAACTCACCATCTAACACACCAGTAATGTGCTTGGACGCCAAGCCCTAACATGTTTGAATTGTTCGGTGCACACCCGGATCCAGTAACCTGCAGCCTACCTTTGTGGGGAAGCGAAAGGCCACTTCTGCAATCCTTGAAAATCTCATACCCATACCATTTATCCAGCCAGAAGAGACTCCTGGTTCGTGGGTTCACAAAGTAATAACAGCACAGCACACCTATATCATCAACCTTGGGTTCCACGACCAGCTGAACTTCGTCGACTTTCAAGAATTCGGAAATATTTCTTTCCTGGATCTCAGCCTTCAGCTCTGAAAACAATAATGTTCTGAAGTTTTCGATGTCCAGATAGATCTCTTCATCACATATGTTCACTTCCGCAAACGTCTTCTACGGAATTTACTTCAGGATACAACGATGACAATGACGGATATCGTTCGGATTCACTGACCGACTCGCTATGCACAAAGTAAAGAGCACCTTCTGGATGTCGGTAAGCTGTCCATCCCTCCGGAACCTCCTCTCTGCAAATACAAGTTAAATGCGGGATATACTTCCGACGCAGTGATGGAACGAACGGCGTCTCGGGGTATTGGTACAACATCGCTTCAATTGTATAATCGGGTTCGGATAGACCTCTAGGGCGTCAACATGAGCTCTGAGCTCCGTCTAGCATTCCATGCACCGCACCGGGTTTTTCGACATTCATATCGCAGTACACCAGTAACTGACATTGGGTAGAAACGAGAGCTCGTGATGGGTTCTCCAGGTTGAGTTGGATCATCGGCATGGGGTGGGGTAAGAATGGTTGGAATGGGAGTAGAACCACCCGGTTCCCCAGTTGTCACGGGGACATAATCTAGATATGAGGCTCGTCCAACTGCCCTTCGAGAGTTGCGAGACTGCTGCGAGAGAGATGGTTTCCTACTCCGGTGAGGTTCCTCCTTATTTGCATCGACGTGGAAGTGCGCCACGGGGAGGGATGACGTCACCTCAGGAGTTCCAGGCGACGTCTCCAGTGCGAAACCGACCACCCGATGAAGCGGACCGGAAGGGCGAGGTGGATAGGTAAGAATATCCGATCTCAGCGCGTTATCGTCCCGGTGGGTGTGGATAGTAGTACTAGAACTTGGCTGAAGGATGGTGTCGGTCGCAACTTGTGACGTGTTGGGATTGCTTTCACTGGGCTCATCCTGAAACGAGGTTTGACCACCAACCATCCGTGGTCGCGAGTAGCGCCTTGTTGCAGCAGCAGCAGAATGCAGGTTAAGGCGACTAGATGGGCTTTCAGCCATACCAGTGTACGGTGAGTCTTCGTAAGCATCTGAGGGTCCCGGTAAGGGAATACTCATGGCGCAGATGATACCACTATCCATTGTACCCGACAAAATGGGTGGTAAAACTTGATGGGGATGGAGGGTAGGTCTGCTTGGGTTTCTACGAGTCAATCGACCGAGGGAAGCGAGGAAAGAAAATAAGTAATTTATCAGCCTAAAGGCTGTTAACCCGCGAAGGGATGCCAAAATTTTCAGAAAACGACTGAGTGATTGAGTCAACGATTGTCTGAATATTGACACAGACATCTGGAAAAGCTAGGAGAACCAGAAAGATTTCTTAGCGAGGTCGGACGATTGGTTACAAGCGTCACACAGATAGAAGATGGGGGTGAGAGCGTGAGCGTTTTTTGGCAGATCCTTGAAAGTGTGTTAAGGACGTGTGAATATAACAAACACAACAATAGCTATCGACTGGTGAGTGGTGCCGGTGAGTACTAGATAGCGGTTGAAGAACTACATGCTCGGGCAGTAGGGATATGGAGAACATACAACCAGACAGCAAAACAAAGAGATAGAAAGCGAAGCACGAGGTGATAGAACGTCATACCACATTATAATATCTCCACGACTCCAATATGAACGTTCTTGGCGAAGTTGATCGATGGTTGGATCCCTCGCACGACAATCTCGTACTCAGCGGCAACTCGCTTGAACTCTCCATGAGGTTGTTGCTGGAGTAACAGCGCATGGAATGGTTGTTCCAGGCGAGCAATCATCCGCAAGGCGCGGGTACACTCGTCCATCGTGGCGACAGTCTGGGGTAGAGCATGCGATGGTAAAGTAGGCTCGGTCTCAGAATCCGACTCATCATCATCATCGTCCGCTGTACCACCCAAAGTAAAACCATTGGGTGGATCGCACAAGTCGCGGATCCACGGATGTACGAGAATGAGTTTGCGCGGCTCCATCAATGGGAGCCTATCAAACGTCCGGACTTCCACATCTCCAATCCCCGATATCCTAGCACGGTAGCGGTTCTCTAGACCACTGGCAGAGCCTTGTGTGCGAAGCCTTTTGACTGTGAAGATGATACTAGGAAGGTGGAGTCTGCGATTAGCAAAGCGGGCGGGGGGTAAACGGGTGACTCGGTCGTGGATGAGCATGGCGTCTGTCTGGGATAAGGAATTTCTCAATGTGGCGACACGCACGTCCATTTCAGCGTTGCTGATGGCAGCAGGAGAACCAGGAGGTTGGCCATACACTGCGAGGGTGGCGGGAAGGCAGCTGTTATACGACGAAGGCTGGCCGGTCCAGGAAAGTACTGTCACTTCCCCTGAGCGAGCCACAATCTCTTCTAGTAGGTGGCCCAGCGCGGCCTCTTTTTCTCCGTAGTCCGGCCGGATATCGCTCTGGAATATACCAATCAACGAATACGCTGTGTCTTCTTCTACCGTTGCCAGGCGTGTCGAGGCCAGGCGTAGCTTCTCTCGGACACTGAGATCGTCAGGGCTGAAAGCAATGATGGTTCCACGAGTAGTTTTGATGGCATCTACAAGCTCTTGCATGATTTGTGGTGATTCCTTGTGGTTGGACCGGGTGTCGCCAAGGTATGGTTCCCAATCACGTGCATAGAATCGGATAACCTTTGGGGCAAGGAGCTCTTGCGAAGTCCAGGCCCGCGTCATCCAGATGCTGTATGTAAGACCGCCAACAGCCGACGGAGACGCTACATCCACAAGAAGCACGAACGTGGCTGCGGATGCTTCATACCATCTGTACATCATTTTGAGCGACTGGTTCAACACGGTGCTGGTCGTCTTGTCGATGCAACAGGTGTCGCTCCACGCCCATCGATATCCTTCCGAGCGGACCATCTCGCAGAAATCTCGCAACTTCCCATTCAGTGTCGACGAATCCAGTCCCCAGACCGAACCTGCCCGCTTTACATCTTGGAATGTGGGTTCTCGCCCTTGCCATACGTGCGAAAACATCACATATCGGAAATATCTTTCCACCACTCGCCGGATTCGTTCGTTGTCCAATTGCTCCGTCATGGAGAAAATCAGCTCTTTGCACTGCAGTTCAGACTTGAATATACGCAATCGTTCCGGTTGGTCGCACAGACGACCACTCTCGACGTCGATTAGCACGAGTGGAGCTATCCCCAGGACCCTATGGACGATATCGTTAATGATTGTCTCCAACCTGGGGGGTGCGATACATTTCTTGGCTAGTTCTGCGTAGATTAGGGCACGATGTTATCTTAGGTTGGTAAAGTGATACTAACCATGATCGACTGAGCCTTCGATAAGGGAAAACATGTGGGTGAACGCATCCATTGCTTCATCATAGTGCTGCAAACCCTGCAGGGCCGCGTGTTTTTTCTCGTATCCCCACGGACTCGAGGGATCTATCTTGGCGGCCTGCATTGGCTGATTTCAGAATCGTCAGACACCAAGGAGAGTCGCGCCGTACCCTATCCGCATCCGTCAGCGCGTCTTCCCATAACCCTAGAATTCCACGGGCAGTGCTTCGCTTGACAAGGAGACGTGCACTCTTCAATGGATTTAGGGACAATGCAGCGGAGTATTGTACGATCGCTCGCTTAGTATCCTTGGACCTTGCTGCTTTATCTCCACTGCTTTCGAACATGGTGACACACTGTTGAACAGTATCTGACGTTGCAAATTCAGCGTGTCATTCCAGACTGGTCAGAAAAAGCGTACCCGTGTCCCAGCCCGTAGTCATCTCACTCGACAACGCTTCTTCACCCAGGGTTTCGACCACGGTACACATGGCTTTGACCAAGTGTGACTGAATTTCCGTGGCAAGTCTATCGAAGTTCCAGCCAAACATCTTTTGGGTAGAGTTGGTATGATCGGAGAGAGGCTCGAGAAGATGTAGCTTACAAGAGAGATGACTACCAGTTGAGGGCCTTGTCGAACTGGGATGGCGTCCTTTGCACGCTTGAATAATTCCATCTCGTGTTTGTCGTCCATTGACACAAGTAGGAGAAGCATCTGAGCCTGCGCAACAACTTAGTTGACTTGTTTGGATTTCGAATGTTTACCCGAATGTACCCTGACAGTGTTACACAGCGACCTGTTATCACCCATTGTATCGATCAAGCGATCTACGCGCGAGATAGCACTACGGTGTTTTCCACACTCAAACAAGATAATCGCCTAAGTGAAACGAAAGATTGGGCGCTAGTAGTGACGAAGATGACAGGCGCATACCTTGATCAATAGGAAAAATGCATTACCACCTGGGGGACCGAGTGTAAACACAATGTCAAACACGTCCATTGCAGACTCGTGCTGTCCACTGCCGGAGAGGGCAACTGCATATGCAATATAACCAATGACGGATGGCTTAATCTCAATAGACTGGCGTGCAACAGTAAGCACAATATGGGACAACAAATGACGAAATTTTACCCTTCTGGCGTCATCCATGGCCATGTCCCACCCTTTCAAACGAGTCCGCACAAGAGCACGATGAGCGAGTGCACGTGCGCGGTGGGAAGCATCCCATGGACGTAAGCCAGTGATGTCTTGTTCCACGAGTTCTTCTACGCGAGTGAAGTCCCCCTGCGTCCACGATTTGAATACCGTATCACTGATGTACATATACGGCAACTACGACGCTGTAAGGCAGAGTAAATGAAACAGAACATACGAGAGATGGAGTCCAGACACTCACAATATGTGAGGAGAGGTGGGAATAGGTCATTTTGCATGAGCTGTTAAGCCATCGACTTTTAATGACTGGAGTCTCACATCTACTATGAAGTACGAGCTGGGAAGGGTCCCATGAAGATTCAGAATGGTGATTCTTCCGTTGTCTTCTCCGGTCGCAATGCAGTCGTCGTTGGAGGAGAGCGCAATAGACCAAATGGTGCTTCCTTGCTTGATAGTGGTACCAATTTCCGTGTGGGTAGAGGTGTCCCAAAAAGAAATTGAGTCGAATGTGGTGACGACAGCGAACTTTTTATTGCGTGACAAGGTGATGGAAGCGGGCCATCCGTCAGGAATGCACCACTGATTGAGCATGGTTCCAGAGGAGGTATCGAAACATTTGGCCAGGTTAGCCGAGGCAGCATAGAGTTGACGACCGTCAACCGACCAGGCGAGCCACGACGATATCGTTGTACCAAATAAGAAGGGGATGTCAAACAGTTTCTGGCCATTCTCGCTGTCGTAGATGCAGATCGACTTTGCGTCCGGATTTTGGGCGGTAGCAGTGGCAATGCGGTTACCGTTCGGAGAGTACCGTACTGCCACAACCCAACCGTCGTGCTCAAGTGGCCCCACAAGCCGCTCGCCAGTGGTCATGCTCCAGATGAATACCACATTGTCAGACCCGCCCGTCGCAAATTTCGTGGAATCGGCCGAAACGTCCACAGCAAATACCGTGTCGGTATGGCCTTGGGCTTCCCGAACTTTTTCGTGAGTTTTCGCATCCCATACTCCTACCCTCGCAGTTTCTTTGGTGCCATATGGAGTACACAGCCCACACACCAACCACTTGCGGTCCGGCGACAGCACAGCAGCATATATTTCTGCCCCTTCAGTTCGAATGGGTTCTCCGACTTCTTGTCCGTCGTCCACCCGCCATCGCCGAAGTATTCCCTCGTCCCCGCCACTCACTATGTGCTTACCGTCCTCAGCGAACAAGATTGTGGTTATTGCATGTTGAGTGCGGATTTCAATCATTGTTGAGCTACCTGGCAGTCGACAGGTGATCATTACAAGCACTCAGATCGACATCGAGTACGTACCCTTTGCCGTCAACGGACGACTACAGAGGGACAGACAGGAAACTTGATTGGGGATGCAGGGTGAGGGGAGACAAGTATATTATACTTATCAATCATGATATGAATCAGCTCACACGATTCTTCCTGTGCCCTCGTGCCTCGTGGTTGCCATTCCGATATTCCCCAAATACCTCGTTCCCTCCTCGCTTTCGCAGCCATAAATCATAGGAGAATGCACAGCCAATGGTTCAGTCATCGTGTATAACACGCAATAAATTGGTAGGTGGCATATGGTGTACTTTGCGGGTGTATTGACTACGAGTCGAGAATCCCCACGTGTACCATGACGTGCGACATGCTATGAATAATTGATGGGCATGGGCCTCACGGCGCGTCATGTTCTGGATAGGCTGGTTGCGTAGTGGGGTGCACGAGTGGGGTAGGCTTCTTGCTCGGCAGAAGTACTTGGGAACCACACAATGGTGCGGGCAAGTGGGGTCCGCTCTTCGCCATCCGTGCGGATTCGTGGAATTTACTCCAACCCTTCAAATGTCTTCCTATCGACGTGGTTTGCGTTGTGGTTAGACTCAACGACGTCAGATTGGTGACGAAGTCACACCCCAAGAAATCCCGATTTGTCGGAAACACAAATGACAGCAGAGCCTTCTTTCGAAAGGATGTCTTTTGCCTGATGCTCAACGTTTAAAACGTCGATACGAGGAAATTGTGCACGAGCGCACCCCAGTCCATGAGGGCTGCCAACCGGAGTGAGAGGATCGGAGATGCCTGCGGTTGCGTCGTGCAACGCCAACGTTGGTCCAAGTCAAGCTCGTTTATCGCCGACTAACGTGCTTGCAAAACTGAATAATGTATTAAATAAATTCATGAGCGACTCTATAGCTCAGTGGTAGAGCATACGATTGCAGATCGTGCGGTCCCGTGTTCGAACCACGGTGGGGTCTCGTTTTTTTTTTTTTGGGCTTACTTAGACCCAAGCTGGCAACCGACACGTTGGCCCAACTCGCATGATCTCCCTAACCAATTTCTGCTTGTCTTGGCTGCTTGTCGTCGCCGCCCACGTCCAAGCTGCCTCGCTCTCCATCCGATCCCCTCGTTTCACCATAACCTCAGATGCGTCCCAGCTGCGCGCGGACACGTATGTCACTCATCGAACCACCAAACCCGCCTGACTTCCTCCCAACAGACTCTCCCTCTCCCAAAAGCCAGAGCCATTGACCCTCGGTCCCTCCGACATCCTCAAACTCACCTTCCAAATCACTGAAACAGGCGAAGGCAACGGCGTCCAGCCCCACCAGACCTTCCTCCGCTTTTACGACACCGTCTCTGGCGAAGAAGGCATCCAGCCCGTTCGTGTCACCCCAGGCGGCAAGGCCAAGTTTGAGCTCGTACGTGCATCTAGTACCAAAAAAATTCTATCTCAACGCTCACGCGCTTTCTTTCGCAGAACATGGCTCGTCCGCCTCTATCCCTCCCACCGACGACAGACCGTCCGCTTGCCGTATCCCTCATCCTTGGCTCGTTCATTCACGATCCAGCTATATTCGACCTCTTTGATCTCTACGTCCCCCCGTCTGCCACACCTGCACCCCACCCTGACACAGCGTCCTTCCACCCCCAGCCGCCCATTGCCCACACGTTCCATCCCGAGCAAAAAGTTCCCCCCAAGGTCATCTCCGCCTTCTTTGCCGCCCTCGTGCTCGCGCCGTGGACTGTATTACTCGGTTTGGTACGTCGCATCCTGTCCTTACCCAGCGACACCAACTCACTGATACATTCACTCAGTGGTCCAAGGTCGGCGTGCGCGTCCCGCACTTGTCGTCCCCTCGTATCCTCCCGTTCACTGTGCTCCTCGGCGCCTTTGAGGCACTCCTCGTCTGGTACTGGGTAGATCTCAGGTTGGGACAGGTACTCCTCTATGCTGGTATTTTGGCCCTTCCAACCATCTTTGCGGGCAAGACTGCGCTTGCGACGACGGGCGAGTGGCGTGCCGGAAAGCAGTAGAAACGACTTGGTCACTCTTTTGCAGTAATAAAAACAAGTGTGGTTTGCCCTGACCTCCCAATATTGTGTGGTCCATGCCGTCGTCAGAAAACCAATCGAGAAAGGTAAGGTGGTCTACTGAGCGTCTAAGCTCCAAAAAATCGTAGACCCTCTTGACCGTCGAGGTGACACTCGGTCCTGAACACGTACGAAAGGTGCACAAGCCTCCATCCACTATGGCTGTGCTGATTGATCACACAGTCCAACTGTTACGCCAAAACTCAGTGAGCTGGTATGGGGTGTAATCCCTTTTAATAAGTGTTGACTTCCTTCCACCAGGACTAGAGACAATTTTCGAAGCGATGGCTTTTTCTCAAATAGTACATGTCAAGCAACTGTCATCGAACACTGTAAATCCTGCAACTTCGTCCCAGGTCCT
>JBBPJP010000328.1:0-28103 GCA_038088775.1 Boletus barrowsii
CGTGTAGCGGAAATAGATGTATGAAACCCACCTGAAAGATAAAATCTTGAGTACTGTTACGCAGTAGGCGATCATACTCACGTCTTGTACGCCACACCTTTGACGAGTATCATCCGACAGTTACTGACGGAGTAGGCAGGTGGAGCTGCCGGGAATTCGTCCTCCATGCCATCACGCATACGTTCTTCCGCCAAGCCCGCTGGGAGCACTATCAACTACGGAAACACCGGAGGAAGGCAAAGCTTACTGGGTGTATGCGGCTGCGAGGACGTTCCTGTTTGAAACCTGCCCGGAACAGGGCTGGGGCTGGGTGGGGGTGAGGTCTTGGTCGAGTCACCCTCTTCTTCGTCATCATCGAGATCGCTGTCTTGCTCGTATTCATACTCATGAAGCACGGAATCTCCGTTTATATGGTTGTCGCTGGTCATATTGACCAGAAATGCGGGCGTCGTCCCATTCGTGGGCTTTCTTCCTACAATGGTGTCAGCTCAAAGTGCATCACCAAGAGATACACCACGCGTACTGGGATCAGACTTGGGTAACACCAATCCAAGGCTGTGACTATTGGCGTACACGACGCGTGGTTTGCCAGCGGTGGTTCCGGAACGCTTGGCGGAGAACACATAAAATTTCGTGTCTACAAAGTCGCCACTGTCCAAGGACTGGCGCAAAGCCACTGACGTGGAAGGAAGCGGGTGTGTGACGATCTGAGGGGCTCGCGCCATTGAATGCAGCGTGAACGACACGTAGGGATGCGACGCAAAGTCGTATGGGGACCACGAGCCAAGGAGAGCGGGTTGACCATGGCCAAAGTCACTGATCGTGATCTCCCTCTCCTTGAACCCAGTTGCATCCTTATCAGCGGCGTCTTTGAGGGTGACGGTTACGGTGGCTTGATCTTGCTCTGTCTGGCAGTTGTTATGATCGAGATACAAGCGAACCTTTGCGACTTGAAACCACGCCTGTGGGTTGTACGAGATTCCAAGGCGCAACCCTAATCCAAAGGACTCGCTCCAGACGGTAGCATCATCCCCGGATGCGCTGACGGCGGGACGTTTGTCTTTGATCGGGATGTGAAATACGGAGGTAATGGTGTCTGAGACCTTCTCCATGCGTCCTCAGAGGTACAAATTCAGGAGTGAGTCCTTGGGGGAACTGCGATGGACTGCGCCGCGAATCAGCGTCAATTCATCTGGTCGAATTCACAGCATAGTCCAAGAAAGGCAGCTTCAGATAACGGTGCCAGTGTATGTTTGTCTCATCCTAGACAGTCGTCAAACAGGGACGATCCTTTTGATCCGACTTCAGGAACAGAATAAGAAATGTTAGCCACAGGTATGTACGCCATCGTAGTGACAAGATGTCAGACCCGTAAAGGGGTAAAGGGGTTGACCTGGCGCGCGGCGCTCTCGTACCAGCTGACCTACCTCTAACAGTAAAAACCGCAGGGACGTCTTATATTGATGCTGGCGAACAACCGACTCAAACAAGGAATCGTTGTTCAGAGTTCTGAATACCCCATTGATGTGCAGAAAATCGCCAGAGGTCTTGTTATCTCTGACGACGGTGTGCAGCGATTGAGCTGCATTGTAACTGGTACTGTACCCCATTTTATTCGAATTTGCCGCGTTCAGAGTCTTGATTGCCAAAAGAAACAGACTTGTGTGCTTTTCGCCGCACTTTTACCATTGCATGTTGGGGCGGTAAAAACACCCCGCTGCTGGCAGATACAAAAAGAGACAATTCTAGGACCATTCTAGAAGCGTAAGCGGCGGATAAGGTTGCGCTTGGATCATGCACGGCGAACTGTCAATGCACCCTTGAAGTAGGGTCGCTTTATCTTTGGTGATCGAGTCCCACCGATCTGAGTCATCCTCTTGCGTGGCGCAGTGTGCACCCGCACAAATTTTTTTGGCGAGTACACGTTGCTAACACCATGTCGTTATGTATTTCTCGCGAAGATACAAAGCATCACTTTAAACCGGATGCCGTTCGACGTGTAATGGACCTGCTCTACCTACTTCACCAGCGCAATGCTGACGAGTCCCATAGGAAGATAAAGGGGATACGAGTGATGATAACGGGATCGAGGCCTTGCGTACAGTGCATGGTTCATTCCCACTGGATTGAATGTCGACCTCGGGCTTAAATTTTTTTTAGGCATTGTGCGTGTCACAGATGCCCTCAGGGTCAGGGTTTCCTGCGAGCTCGAGGTTTTCATGATGGAGTGTAATTCAGCCAGGAACTTGCCAGGGTGGGCCCCACAATGCATTTAGTGCAATGATACCAGTGATAAAGTGGATGAAGAGGAAAAAACCCACCAGATATAATGGATTGAGCGCGGTGAAGAACAACAACTTACTGGTGATGTTAGTCGATTGATGTGACACGAACACGCGTGTTCGCCGTGAGAAAATATGAATGTAGCTTACCGGTAGACGGTGGTATGTCTTTGTCAAGCATAAGGTTCATCCCGGCGAACTGATCAGTTGAGGGCTACAAAGTTCAATGTGACAGCTGAGAGTGAATGGTAACATGAAAGACCCTATGTCTTGGCGAAACAGAGCAGACTCCTATTGAGCGGCCAAGTGCCTGACATGTTGCATTGATCTGGAACGCGGACGCGACGGTGGATCTGCTCTGGTGGTCAGATAGAAATAGACGGGTGGTGCGTTGGGTGGCTGGTTGACCGTTGTTGCAAGCGTGTGCCACGGTTGGTGGCGGGGGAAGCTGTGCTGATTTGCATAGGATGTACAAGCGAACGCGGGAGGGATCAAACGAGGTTGTGTTTGAGGGTGTAACGTCGCGGGTAGCTCTGAGACGTGGACACTACGTCCGATTTGCACGCGGGAGGTGATAAAGGCTGTAATTGTGTGCCACCACGCTGGTAAGCTGTGTTCGGGAAGGGCTGAGCACATGGACAGGTACAAGAAAGGGAAAGAGGGAGCGATTGTGCCGGCGGTGGATGCCACAGGACGGCGTAGATGAGAAAAAAAATGGTGAGCTTGTATCAAAGATAGAATGGCTGAGATTGATCGGGTTTGAGGGTGGATGGGAGGTGACGGAATACGTCCAGGACGGGCAACGAAGCGACGAGACGACCATGTGCAACGGCCCTTTTGATGGCGACTGCGGAATTCAATAGATAGAATATCCCGTGACGTGTGACATGTCACCATTCTTGTGACAGGGATATCCCTGTGTCATTTCCTTTCCTTTTCCTTGGGTCCTCCGGTTCCTCGTCTCCTCCCCACGTCTGAAAGTTGGCGCTGACCCCCCCAAGATATCCTCAGCTTTTCGTTCGTCCCCCTTTCTCCTTCTTCTTCTTCTCACCTTCACTTATTTTATCCTACAGAGCACGTCTTCTTCTCTTCCTTCCTCCATAGATCCTCTTCGTTGCGTTCGTTGCATGTCTTTCGGCCCTGGATTTCTCAGACTCTCAGCCGGTCTCGTCTGATCCCTCCCCCCCTCGTCGTCCCTACTACCAGTACCTCTCCGTATCACGCCTCCACCAACTCATGCTGCAGTATTCTGCGCAGCCCATCCCTCTCCCCATCTCCTACAAATCACAGTTAGCCCGCAAAGATATCCTACCAGAACACCGTTCTAATGATCCTCCAACTCAGCTCAACCCGTCTTCGCGTCTCTTCAACAAGCGCTTCACGAAAGATCGTTCATCCCATGCATCCCAGCACCGACAGCAACAGCAACAGCAACCTCCCCCACTCTCCCATCTGAATCATTATTCCCCCTACTCTATTTCTACGTCTCTTCCCGCCTCCTCCCAAGCCTCCTCTCCTCTTCCTTCCCCTCTTCCTCTTCCCCCCCTCTTATCTCCCGCACCCTCCAGCCCGCTTGCTCTACCCAGTCCGCTCCCCTCCTCCGCCCCCCTCCCCCTCCCCTCCTCTTCTTCCCTCCGTCCCCATGTCTCGAGGTCCCCGACCCCGGTACGTCCCTCCTCATCCGGTTCCTCTGTCATCGAGGATGTGCTCGCTCCCGGCGACTTCATCGGAGAAGGCATCGTCTTACAAGGCCATCGCATTCGTCTTGTCCCTCCCCCCGTCTCACATGACAGTACCGACTTTGGCCTTGCCAAGGAGTTTGAGGTCGTTCGCAAACTCGGCACGGGCTCATATGCCGTCGTTTACCTCGTTCGTGAGGTCTTGTCCCGTGCACAGCCTTCAGAGGATGGCCATTGCGGCATCATGGATTTTGGTGAACTCCCCCACTCAAAGACCTATATCACTTACGGCCGTGATTTTGCCCTCAAGTGTCTCAGCAAGGCCAATCTCGATCAAGAGGCCCTTGCTGCCCAGATGACCGAGGTCAGCTCTCGTGGGAACTCGATATATGCGCCATATTCACCCTCTCACACAGGTCACTATCCATCAGTCTCTTCGTCCCCACCCCAACATCGTCACTCTCTATCGCACCTTTGAGACTCCCGCCTTTCTGCTCCTTCTCCTAGAATATGTTCCTGGCGAGGATTTGTTTTACTTTCTTGAGCAGGCACGTGATCATTACGACCCATCCCCCGTTGCCTCTGAAGATGTCGCATCCTCCCCTTCACGGACTCCCCCGACTCCATCCCTCCTCGCTTCCCTCCATCCGTCTCAGCTGCTCAGCCCTACCCGGCTCCGCCTCATTGCCCGCATGTTTTCCCAGATGTGCGATGCCGTTGCTTCCTGTCACGAGCAAGGCGTTTTCCACCGCGACATCAAACCGGAGAACTTTATCGTCACTGACGGTTTCGTCAACGGGGAGCGGCGTGTCGTCGTCAAGTTGACAGATTTCGGCCTTTCTACCACGGAAGCCGACTGCTCTGATATGGATTGTGGCAGTGCTCCGTACATGAGCTTCGAGTGCAGGAATAACTGTGCACCAACTTACCGGCCTGCTCCGGCCGACGTTTGGTCCCTTGGTATCGTTTTGATCAACATGTATGTCCTTACCCTCCATCTCGATGCCCGTCAATGATCTTGGTTCAGGTTGTACCATTACAATCCTTGGACGGACACTGCCCAAGGTGTCTGCCCTTCCTTCAACCTCTTTCGTCATCATAGTTCCCACTTCTTTGTGCAACGTTTTACCGGTATGACTACCCCCGTGGCCGAATTTCTTGCTACACGCGTTTTCCATCTTCCCCTCTCTGCTTCCTTCTCTCTATCTGAGAACATGATGACCCCTGTCACTGCACGCGAGTTTGGGGCTTGGATCAAAGATCTGCCCGCATTGCTGTCCGAATCACCACTCAGTCGCCCTGTCCCTGGCCACAAGCGTGTCGTCTCCGCATCTTCAATAACAGTTGGTCATCCGTTGTCATCTTGCCCTCCCTCACGCCGTCCTTCATCTCGGGCAGGGGGTCGAACACCAGTCATCCACTCCCGCAGTTTATCGCGGGCTCCTTCGTTTGGTCCTCCATTTGAAAAGACTGGATTGGGTTTAGAGACAGTACCCGACTTGGATATGTCTGTCGTAGAGGAGATGGAGGGTGAGATCCTCAAACCGTCCCATATCGAGGTTATCGAGGAAGTCGAGGCTGCAGACGAGCAAGAGGTCGGTTTCGAGAAGAACGCAAATGCTGAACAAGACACGGAGGATGGCCGAAGCCGCTCTACGAAGAAACGGGGACGCCGCGGAGCACGGAAGAGCAAGCAATTTACCAACGATGTAGCGGACGAGACCTTGGAAGTGCTTGCCTCTGCCTCGCAGACCTTGGCAAGAGAGATAAGTTTGGTATCGCGTTCTTCCTCACGGCCACACTCTAGTTCCATATCGTCGCCGGTCATCAATATCAGTCGCGCAACCAGCATTGCATCCTCCAAGATGCCTGCCGTTCTTGTTGCTGAGATTCAACCTCCTGCGACCGATGCGCCAGCTTCCCAACCGGCCGCCCCTGTCGTTGCTAAGAAGGCTTCCAAGTGGAAACTCTCTTTTGGAGGAAAGGGACATCCTTCTCCGGTAGAGGAACCAGCTCCCGGCACAGCCAGTAATGTCACCAATCTGATTATGGGCTTGTCACCTCTACCTGCTTCCCACAGCACAACTTCTAGTATCAGTCATCAGACACACATTCTACAGTCACCTTACACCCGCACACCGCTCACACCCCAGCGTTCTCCTGCAGATGAAGCGGTCACCTGGACACGTGGCCGGCAACCCCCGCCTTTTAATCCGAACACGTGGGGCATATCTTCTGGCAATGGGCATGGCCATAGCGCAGGAACATTTACTTATGGCAATGGCGTCTTTGCTGACCGCAGAGGATCTCGTGGAGCTTCACCTCCATCGCTCCGTAGTGCCGGTGTGGATTTCGTCTCTTCCAATTCCGTGATGACCAGTTCTGCCAACAAGAGCAACTGGCGCAGCTCGATGTCAACCACCTCGAGTGCGAGCACCTCTACGAGTGCGTTTACGCGATACAGTAACTCGAGTACACGCAGCGTCAGCACGATGGCAACAAGCGTATCGAGTGGGAGTTGGAGGACGCAGACCAAGACCTCGGGTCAGGGCGTGAATCACGGGGAACAGCAGGCTATCCCCAAGAATGTCAAAAGTGAGTTTTGTGCGACTCTCGCCTTCAATATGCACATTAAATCGGTCTCGATATCCAGTTTTGTCTGGTGTGCCTTGGGAATTGGACCAGTTGCCGCGCCAACTACACCCGAACCCAGTGGGAGATATCTTTGGCCAACCCCCCCAGCGCAAGCCCCGTACTCGCAAGCCCAAAGACCCAAAACTGGACACCATCAGCGAGCGGCCGGGTGCACCCCAAAAGCACATTGTCCATTTGCGCCGCGACGCAGCTACCTCTACCACCGATCTTGATGGTTTGCGTGAGAATAGCGAAACGGGCAGTGAAGGTGTACCGAAGAAGGTTCAGAAGGGCCAGATCAATGCGCTGGCGAAGATGCTCTCCGCACTGAGGCGGTGAATGTAATGTTAGTCACACTAGGTCTTTGCCAATCTCTCGCCTTCCCCATTTCCTTTCCTCGCCCCCTTCGTGTACCTGGGCGTCCATTTGATTGGGAACTCATGCACGCATTTTTTTTCTGTATGATGCAGGTTCTTGACGTTGCACGTGAGGCGGTTTGTGCTGTTCACTGTCGCTTTTGCGTTCGTGTATTGTTAGGTAGTCCTACTTGCGGTGCGAAGTCAGTCCTGTCTTGCATATTGACGTGTGCTCAGCTTTTGTACAGGAGAACATCCATTTCTTTTTTTTTCGCCGGGTCCGTGACTCTGATGAAAATACGCAAAAACCAAACCACTCTTTCCTCTTTTCCACCACTCCTCGCCAGATAACAGGACTGTAACATTTCTATTGAAACCACATTACTAGCATAGCAAATACTGTAAATCGCAGAGTCACTCCTTTGTTTCATTGATAGCTGGTGTTTTTTTTTTTCGGTGCACATACTGTGTGTTCAAAACCCATGAGTGACAAAAATACAGATGGTTACTAATATGCCATGGGAAGACGACCACTTCTGCTTCCTACAATATGATGTAGTCTAAGATTGTCCGAAAGGAACACCAGACCCTCCTCCAAGTGAACTCTGCAAATCTGCGAATGCCATGTTTTGCTCGAGTGTCGGGACCTGAGATACCCGGGGCGGGCGTCTTGCTGTGTCGATAAGAATCGTCGACGGCTCGTGATGCGATGGTAATCGCGTGCAGGCGGTAAACCGGGTGGGGTGATCCGTGGACGACTGGCCTTGCGAAGGGGAAGGGGATCGCGATGCCGTGCTCTCGCGCTCGCTTTCCGAGGAGACGGAGCTGTCCGCGAGGGGAGGCGAGCCAGGAATGAAAAATCTCCCACTGCTTTCCGTGCGAACGAGATTGACGTAATATTCTTGTAGGACTTCACGCGTGCACTAACCAGAGCGCCGAAGCGAAACAATACAAAAAAAGAGACAAACATGTCAAGACCAGCTCAAGTGCTGAGAAACCTCGAAAGAAGGGGGGAGGGGAGGGAATAGATGTATTGGGTGAATGGGGAGGGTGGGTGATGAGGTTGAGATGAAAGTTGGGTCAAGGAAAACGTGCTAACCGTTAGTCGCCAATCGATCATGCGAAGAAACTCCCGTTCGAGGACGTTGAGTTCAGATACGGGAATGCCGCCGACACGTGCGTAGAGGCTATTGGTGCAGAATATGTCGCATAGCCCCTTGCTGCAGACGGTGATGGAAGCGATGATGAAGCGGTGACAAGTGAGGGAAGACAACGTAAAAAAGGGCATCCGTGCACAGATCTGATCGACGTAGTGGAGTGTGAGCAACAGACATGATTTCTTGTGAGAGAATCGTTTAGATGGCAACGCAGTGGAGGAGAGAAAATAGACGGACCTCGACCTTTGTGAATCTGATTATGCGTCGAAGGTAATCGAGTACGGAAATTCCAGGCGCCGATCTCGAATGGAACCGGGTCAGGCTTTCACTAGATGAATGAAAGGATCAAAGACGTTCGGAAAGTGTTGACATCAGGAGAACCTACGGCAGCAAGGGTATCCGATCATTATGCACGATCAATCGCTCAAGCATATCAGCTTCGACGCGGCATTGGGCATCAACCATGAAAGATACAGCAACGACAGAGAGTGATTACCTATCAGCAAAGCAAGATTATCTATATCGGTGTCTTCGAATGCGGCGGGTAAAGCGACCCTTTCTGCGGTATCCATACACCCATTGCACTCACCGCCTTCTAAGATGGCTTGTGGACAAGTCGCGTCGACCTCCTCACGCTTAATATTGAGCTAGCCCAAACGTGTGCAAATACCACTCGGCTCGACGGCATCCTGCTGTACAGTACCACGGCGGAGATTGAACCTTATATTTATCGGCCATCCACACCACGCAAATCCAACGCTTGCGGTCCTCAAAGACCATGGCCCCAAAATTCGTGAGCACACACAATCCCCAGCGCGCCGTCCAGCACGCTCACGGACATTCAGGATCCCAACGAAGTCAAAGTCATCCACCTCCGGACAACAGGCGGTGAAGTTGCTGCGTCCTCTTCCCTCGCCCCCAAAATTGGTCCTCTTGGTCTGGTATGTTGCATTGCCAGTGCTCAGCATACGCCCTGAAACCCGCTCTAGTCACCCAAAAAGGTCGGAGAAGATATTGCGAAAGCAACGTCCGCATGGAAAGGTCTACGGGTCACCGTTCAGCTGACGATCCAGAACAGACAAGCGGCCGTCTCGGTCGTGCCCTCTGCCTCCTCGCTCGTCATCCGGGCTCTCAAGGGTACGACACATCCATTCATTGTTGCACATGCTGGAGCTTCGTTGCAGAGCCCCCCCGTGACCGCAAGAAGGAGAAAAACATCAAGCACACCGGGAACGTCTCGCTCGACGAAATCTTTGAAATCGCCCGGACGATGAAGAACAAGTCACTATCAAAGGACTTGGCTGGTGGCGCCAAAGAGATTTTGGGAACTGCACAGAGCATCGGGTGCACGGTAGATGGGAAGCCTCCTCACGACATCATCGACGGGATCAACTCGGGCGAAATTGAGGTGCCACTCGAGTAGAGGACAGTTCCCGCATTCGTTGCTTTGTGTTATCATCTTTATTTTTGCATCTCAATACCTGACGCGTCGACCTGTTGACCTACAGTCCCACCTGACCTTCGCCTCTTGGTCATCTGCTGGGATCTGAAAGAATTCAAAGTGAGGTGTATGTGCGCAGAGTCAAAGATGTGTCGATCAGAAGGTCAAACATGCTCCAGTTGCAATGGCAAGCCTTCTTCCTCAGAAGCATCGCCATCTTCATCTTCCTTCTGACTCCCGGTTAACCGTGAGCTCCACGCTTCGGTCAACCGAACTTTGTCCTCGGCACCTAGTTGTACCATCGCACTCGAGATGACCTGTGTTGCCCTTTTGCCGTCTCCATGGTCCATTAGCCATCCGGCCCAGGTTGATGTTGCCGAGATCCTATCCAAAGCTCGCCAATATTCGTAGACTGCGCGAAGGAGCGACTTGTCTGCGAGCTCGTCGCGCACGCGTTCAAGAGTGAAGACGCGCTCCCATACAGGCGCGGTGGGGAGATACGCGCTAGACATGTGCCATAACCGTTTGAGACGCGTGGCACTGTCAGTCTCCTGAGAGTATATTGTCTCAGAAACATATCGAAGAAGTAATGTCTCGTGGATAGTCCGCGTCGCCGAATCTTTCATGGTGTGGTGCAACAAATCCTTTCGTCATGCGGCAGATTCGGGTCAGTTTATCGGAATCATGTGTACAAGAGTAGCTTACCTCGTAAACAGCTTGCTGATCCTCTGTGTTGCCTGGTTGGTGTTCAAGTCCCCACAAACAGATTTTTTCAGTGCCATCGACGTCCTGGCTTCCAAACACTGCGGTCCGTGCAGATGCCCAAGCTGACTTGATGTCGCCTTGGTCGCACGCATGCTCCGCATCTAACCGAGCAAGCCATACGTTGGGAGAGGAAGAGCCAGCGGAATACTTCCTGGCAGATTTTAATGCTCTCTTTGGCGACACATTGTCACGTAAGAGCAAGCGGATGTGCGTGGCTTGCAAGACCGGTGATGCGTTGGGATCCTGTGCCACGGCCTGCAAAGATCTTATTAAATACGCTTTCTGTAATGTAGTGTTGATCATCTGGAGATACGAGATCGAGAGCAAGAATCTCCCTCACCAAGCTGGGCTCAAGTGTTGGAGACCGACACCACTCCGATACGAAATCAGCATATATATCTGACATGGTGGGATGAACAGCAGCGCGTGTGTCGCTCTTCATGGAAGTTTCCCAAGAGGCCCTGACGGCCGTCGTCAGCTGCTCATTAGCAGATTGGAGGGCATCAATTAGCTTTTCACCATCCGCGAAACGACCATCTTCGGAAAAATCTTTTCCATCCTGTTTTGGGAGAGAAACTTCACGGAGTCGTCTAGTAGCATACATTTGGACTGCACGAGGATCATCGGGCAACGCTTCTTGCAGCAGAGAATAGATATGGTCCAGTAGTGTGGTACGGAGACGGAGCTGACATGGATAATTGCGAATGAGTGTTTCGAGTTCGAAGAAGAGCTTCGCCGTGGGTAGTGCTTGATGGAAAGCTTCATAAGTCTTATTCCAAAACATACGATATAGTATATACATACCTTTTGCGGCGCTTGACAGCGCAGACTTGACGATGGCACCATCCATGATGGCTTTGCGAGCAGCCTCACCTTCGTCGCCGCCCTTCTCGGCGGCTATGACTTCGTCTGGTGGCCTTTCCCTCTGTTCATCGATGACAACCGGCTCTGCAATGTCGTTCATGTCGTTGTCGATGTCGATCCCAAGTCCTTTCTCTGCCTCCATTCCGTCATCCTTCGTGTTGATACCCAAAACATTCCACCGTCGTCGCATCCCTTCAATGAAACCAAGCTCCATCCGGATGTACTCCCTCCACATGTCCACGCTATCCGAATTTAGTCGAAGCCCACGCTGTAGCAGAGAGCGAGCGGCAGACGGTGACATGTGCGCTAGCTCGTGTGATGCAGCCAGAATGTAAAAAGAGGGGACATGGGGGTGAAGTTGCAGAGCACTAGGCGCCTCTCACCGGGTTAGTCCCGTTCCACGACCCAAAAGCACTGGACTCGGACCTACCGTGCGGTGATTCGCCCCACCAAAGCGCGTGCTCCTTCTCGCTTTGCCACCTGGACATATTGTACCCATAGACCAACGTCAGACCTAAACCTCTTGAGTGCCCGCTCGAATATTTGGAACTGCCTCCGAACAAGTGCATAGTCTGATACTGTTGCCTTTGACTTTGGGAGGTCTGGGAAGTGGCGTGAAGATATTGCTAGCACAAGATACGGATCCGAGGACGTACTCAAGCGTTGGAGTCGTTTTCGTCGCAAGCGTTCGAGGCCCATTTCATAGGCAGCATACCGCAAAAAATCACTCTTCTTTGCGACGCGACGCACGAGGGCGGTTTCGAACTGGGTTCGTTTTTTCAAGATCTCTTTCACTTCAACCTACATGACGCGCGACATGAGTCTTTTTAACTGCACGGGGCTAGCTTGCACGCGACGCACTCGGTTGAAAAGGCCTTTCTGGACAAGGTCCTTGAGCTCGGCGAGCATCTGGTTGTCCTATGAAGCGGATTTCAAAGATATGACTGTACTGGACTCGCCTGCTCTTGCTGGAACTGTACTCTCTCCATGATGGAGACCTAAGCTCGTCAATGTCGGTGTTCAGTAAGTTTGCAGTAGGCAGTAGGGAGATCGCGCCGAAAAATTGAACTTGTGTACAATATAACCCTAACCCTATGACAGTATGACTAGTCGAGCACCAGTCATCCGAGTCCAACTCTAACGTCGCTACCTTTCCAGTGCTGCGATGACAATTGATACCATTCCTACTCTTCTGGTGCGTCGATTAACATGGGATGGGCAAAAGGCACCTCCACACCGAGTAGCCCAGTTACACTGGCAGCAGCCCTGCTTGCCCACGGGTACTGCAGCATGCTCCTGGGATGTGCTCAACTCTATCGGATCATGGCCTTGCATCGTCATCTCTGGTGGTTGCATCCTCTTCCTGAGCACACTTTATGGTGTCAAATCACTATGTTGTGACTGGCTGCGTCCACGCTGACCATCAAAGTTCTGCAATTTCATGTGGTTATCGATCGACCACTGATAATCCCTGCTTCGTGTAGTGCTGTCACCTCACGACCTGCATGCGCATGCGCGGCTATTCGCTCGAGTTGTGCGCTCTCTCATTCGATCCCGATCATGCTCCCCCGACCGAATCACGCACGGCCCCACTTTCGTGTTCAACGATCCTGTTGCACATCGCTTTGACAATGCGCATTCAGCCTGGATGTTACTTTCAGTTCAGCGCCTGTATCTGCTGCTGCATCCAACTCCCATCCAATGCTGTTGCTGCACACTACCTCACTTGGTACGCGCGTCACCTCGTTTTCACTTGATCCCTCGTCCACCACAGTTTGCGATCATGCTGCTGTGCGCCACCACCCGTTCGACACAATTGGGTGTCATCAATCATGGCGATGCAACCGTCTATTCGCTCGATCCATGGACTTTGATCACTCGTGGCGGCACTCAACAGCACTCTCACTACTCCCTCGTCGACCATGCTCGCTGTGCACGCCGCTGCGCATTCGCCCTCTCGATCGACACCAACACTAGCTGTATTTATGCTCACCATACATGGCGCTTCAGTGAATTGGCACTTCCTCTGCTTATATCATCTGCTTCGGATCTACTCCCATTGATTACATAAGGCAGCGTTGGTGCTGCAATCGCAGGGGTTTTTCCACTGCGCTGTGGTTCACCCTTCTCTTGCTACCTTTCGCACCATGTCCCTCCGTCACCGGGCAATGACAGTAACAGGTATATTACATGCTCCCTGTATCAACTTGATACAATCGGTGGTGTCACTGGTGTGTCGTACTTTCAGTCTGGTTCAAAACTTGTCAATGACAGTGTGATGCAGTCACCTTTCGGCATGTATTTCCTCCCTCCCTCCCCTGCACATCATCGTACGTCTGCACCCACTGTAAATTTTGGATTACTGAATAAGGCGATGAGTCAGACATCAGACATTTAATTTGTAGCCCCTTACTGCGCCATACACCTCCCAGCTACTATCGCACTCACGACCTGCTGACTCCACCCCGACACAAAGCGTGCCACCAGTGTTATGGCAGAAACAGCACCTCTAATATGGATCCTATGGTCAAGAACGACACTGAACCCCTGAGTTGGAACCTTGATAGAGTAGAGTCGCAGCAGCTCCTTAAAACTCTATTCCCAGAAGCGTCGCTCTTTGGAGAACAAGGTTCCTCTACATCTTCTCAATTACCGCACCTTACTCTTCTTGACTTCGTGCAAGAGTTGGTTAGTGATGGAGTTTATGGAAGGCGAGGTGGCAGCACTGCACAACACTGGCTTGGATTCCCAGATCCTGACACAATGTGGAAGGAGTATAGGAATGGGAAGAAGAGTCATTACAGAAGTGGTCATACAGACTCCAGTGAGCAATGTATGGCCAACTTCCTAAATGATCTGCTACGGAGGGCGAAGAAGTTTGGATCCGTTGGTGATAGTGATTTATGCAAGTAGGTTACCACTCCACGTTTGCGATTGAAAGCTGAAAATGTCTACTTAGCATGTGGACAGGAATGGCATCCACACTGGCACCGATGGATGCGGAAGTTGTTCGGAAACCTGACCTCGTGCTTCTGCCGAAATCACAAGTTGTGAAACAGAAGTTGATTGACTGGCGCGACATTCTCGCTATCGGAGAGGTGAAGAACAGGAGTAGCAGTCGCAATACTGAGCTTTCCTACCTCGAGGTGGCTGGAAAAGCTAGCACGATCTTTTATTCTCAAGATGGTCGACATGCTATTTGTTCGCTTCGGATCCTAGGAACTACAGTTATATTCACCTTTATCGATAAGGGAGGCTCCGTTTCGACCATCGAAGCCAACATCCGTGAACCCACACTCTTCCTACATATCTTACTTGGCCTTTCTTTTTCCCCCCCTTGCAGCCTCGGCTTCGACCCCACAATCATACCACGGGACGATGGCTATAGGGAGATTCTAGTTGGCTGGAAGAGCGACGAGTCAATGCAAATAAAGATCATCGCTCATCCTGTCATCTTTGCATCCGACGCTCTACACACTCGTGGAACTACAGTATGGAGCGGCACCTTGAAGCCTGATAACCCCATCAATGCAGTCAAACATGTCATTGTGAAGGATTCGTGGATCAACCCACTCCGAGAATACACAGAAGGCGCGATTTTGAAGCGGCTAAACACTGCCAAAGTCCAAGGTGTTCCGAGGCTCGTTCACGAAGAGCAAGTGAAGACGAAACATCCGAAATTTGGTATACCTGTCAATGCATCAACACACCTCCTTCGCGCTGTTCTCAAGCAACCGAATGGAAATCGTCCTTACCAACTCCGTGTCCTCAGCCGCCTCACCACCGAGCACACAGGAAAGTCGATCATGGAGATATCATGTCTCGCAGAGTTAATCGTTGCGTACATTGACTATATTTTGTGTGAGTCAGTCTCTCGAGTTTTTTTTATTTGCTCATCATTTTCTAGCACACAAGGACGCCCTCGAAAAAACGGGAATACTTCATTGCAATATTACCCTGATGAATCTGTTCATTGTCGAGCAGAATCTGTGGGCACACCGACAGCTGGATTTTCTGGAAGCGTTACCAGTGGAGAAAAGGCAGAATTTAGCGCTGAAAATCCAACAACTCCCGCACCGAGGGCTACTAGGCGATTGGGGGTATTCGGTCCTACACCAAGCTGAGCAGGTCACTTTGGACCCTGCTGCTGTGGATATACTTTCTCATGAAGCTCAGCAACGAGTGCCAGTCATGGATATCAAATCCGACTCCGACCAAGTATATTATGTCAGTGTTTTTGACCTTGAAACACGGCATAACATCGTACTTCCGATGGCGAGGAAAATACCCGATACTCTTCCCCGTATCAACATTGACCCTCTATATCGGCCTGTAAGTGCTTTTAACCACTAGATAGCGACAGAAATCTCATTTGATTTCCCAGGCCAACTGGTCGTGGACGGCCGCACAGCTCGTGCTGGCAGGCCCAGAGAAATGTGTCTCTCGTACACCCATGCACGATCTTGAATCATTCTTTTATGTTATCCTTGGCTTCTGCCTGCTATACGATGGGCCCCACAAGGTCAAGAGTGACGAAGAACTTAGCCAGTGTTACGATATTTTATTCAACAAGTCTTCGCCCAGTTTGGACAAAACGACAACTATACGATCAAGCATCGGCTGGACAACTAGAATTTTGCCTTTCATATCCCAGTATTTCAAACCGCTTGTGCCTCTGCTTCAGAATCTTCGCGAGAGTATCATCATACCACTGTCTCTGGTCGATGGTGAATTCCACGCTGGCGATGTTACACATGACGAAGTTGTCGGATACCTCCTAGCAGCCCTTGACACTCTTGACGACCACTACTGGGTTCCCCATTGTGCACCTGACACTAATTACACACATGACAAGACGGAGGAGGAGGAAGACAAAGGCGAGGGGGAGGGGGAGAACGACGACGACGAGGATGGACAGCCGCCCGAGCATATTTACATCCGACGGAGTCCTCCTATTCGTCCTCGAGATGGTCCAGGTTTCACCAGAAAGCGGGCTACAGGTCGCGACACAGACGAATATCAACCTCCGAAGGCTAAACGACCACGGCGGGTGGACGCCTCATGAACGCAGACTGCGTATATCGTTGTAGGTAACGCTTAACTCGGAATCTCGATGTATCTTTCTCTTTGTACTATTTGATAGCGTTGCGTATCTTGTGTTACTCAGATATCGAAATGGAAACGTTCATGAGAACAATGGATCGAGATCGATGAACTCCACCGCAGCGCCCTTCTGGCCCATGGGTCCATCTTGAATGCGATAAGGAACAGTGGGGTCATCGTCGATTCATCGATATATAAACTTGCAAGCAAGCGGAGAACCAATTCACATTGCCATTCGCTGGCATCCATGGCGCCAAAGTCAAATCGTGCGGGTGCTACTGGTCTTCCCCGCACTCACTCCCGCTCCTCCTCGAACGGCTCTTCCAAGGCTGCGTTGAATTTACAACTTACGCAGAAAGACCCCGCTCTACCAAAGCAACCAGAAAAGACAAAGAAACTCGGCCATGATGTAAGTGTCCCCGATATGCCATCCTTTTGTTCTGTTTGATCTTTATATTTATTCGACTCTCTTCCCCCAGTCGTACTCGCGGAATACGTCGCCCCTTCCACGGGTGAACAGCACGGCACGAGTAGCTTCCAAAGAACACCTCCAGGCTCACCGCTACGCACCAGCCCCGACGCAACGCCAGCAAGTGGGAAAGACCAGGGCTGGATTCACCCTTTCCAGCCCTCTTGCGGATGATGACGACGAATGGGTATCCAGCGAAAGCGGTGTTGCGACGCCGAATAGTATTGGTTCGGGGAGTGGCCAGACACCCGTCGACCAACGCAAGTCCTTACCCGCAGGTCCCCCCGTCGAAGAGTTCATACCTCGTCCGGATACACCGCGGGCGCAGCCCCAGTCCCTTTCTCGCGTGCCCACTATCCGTGCTCCAGAAGCGCCGGCAAAGTCATCTGTGCCAGTTGCACGTATGCCGCAAGCATTGCAAACCCGTCCTCCGTCCACGCATTCTACCACCAGTAGATCAGAAGCACCGTTACGTCCACATCCTCTAATCCGAGGACAATCATTTGGCCAGGGTGTACCCATGACCCCGAAAGTAGTACCCCTCACTCCATTGACGGTCACCTCGGAAGCATCACCCGTGTCGTCACCAGGTCCTGATCAGACCGAGAAACTATCGACCTCGCCATCCAGCGTGAGGACGACATACGCACAGTCCGCACCTAATCGTCGAACGTCGGTTTCTTCTGTGCGTTCGGTAGCCACATTTCCAAGTCAACCACAGATCCAGTCGCACATCCTTGGGAGAGCACACGACCGCCATCGAACACTCTCCTCGATATCCTCCAACTCTTCTTCGTCTGTCCAAGCGCTATCCTCACTGGCACATCTTCCCACCACGCGTCCATCCACTCCGCAGTACACCGCCCACTTTCCCCCTGCCAGCATCTCCGCCAGCTTTGAGGCAGTTCACCCGCTATTACCACCACCTTATCTGAGCGCCCACATGTCTATTCTCACGCATAGCAGCCCACTGAGAGAGTCGTATGATAGGGTCATTGCCGCTCGAGAATTGCAGAAGCGAGAAGGTGGACTCGCTTGCTAGACATGTGGCTCCACGCCCTGCTGGGATTTAGTTCATTGGACTATTTTTCTACTATTTTAATCATAATACATGCAGTGATGCAGCGTCGCTGAAGTGAGGTGGCGGTGACGTGTCCAATACACGCGACCCGACTAAGGTGTCTTATTATCATACTACTACTTACCCTTCGACCACCGTCAAAAAACATCCACAATGTGGCTTTCTGACGCACAGAGTCGGTCACCTATTGAGCTCACTCGTCTCTCCGTCCAACTCATCGTTTTCCGCGCATAGAGATTGGTGTCGCACTCACGACGTTTGGGATGGTGTTCATGTTTTTGGGGATAATGCTCTTCTTCGACGCGGCTCTACTCGCACTCGGAAACGTCAGTGCACGGTCGCGCCAACCCGTCCAGGCACTCACCTTCTACCCTTGCACTCCAGATGCTGTTCCTCTCTGGCCTCACGCTCATCATTGGTCCCCAAAAAACATTCTACTTCTTTGCTCGCAAGCAAAAGTTGCGTGGAACAATATGCTTCCTCGGTGGCGTTTTACTCGTTTTTCTCAAATACCCGTTCATTGGGATGGTCGTAGAGACCTTTGGATTCTTGAATCTCTTTGGGTAGGGTTTACTGGAAATGTCTGACGTGTCTCTCACGTCTCTATGATCTAGCGACTTTTTCCCTGTCGTCCTGACGTTCCTAAGACAGCTCCCTGTCATCGGCACCTTTTTGTCACTACCCTACATACGATCGGTGAGTGATCCTGCTCACGCGTCGAACTCATCAGTGACAGAATCCTTGTAGGTCGTCGACCGTTTAGCAGGCTCGAGAACTTCGGCAGTGTAGTCACGGATCCACCAAACTACATGTTCGCTCATGGCTAGGTAGCTGACGTCTGATAGAGATTTGTTGGAATTTAATTCGTACAGGTGTCATAACTCGGAACATCCTTGGATTACGGAATAAGCGTGCTCTAATCATCTAGGCAACCTTTCCGGCACCTTCAGCAACTTATGCGAACAACTTCTCTTGTGGAGAATCTGGGATGGCAATATCGTCGGCAGTCTGGACGCGATTCCCTAATGCTGCTTTCTTCTCGGATAATTCATCTCGATTTCTGATCGTGAAGCCACTCTTTCTTGCCTGGTCAATTACGAGCCCACTAGCAGCACTTTTAGAGTCGAGTATGCGAGAACGCATTGGCACTTACATTGCATATAACATCATTGCGATGTATCCTGTCATGGGGACAAGATACGACCGACGAGTGTATGCTAAATCGGCCAGTGCGCCCTGTGCGGCTGGGTACCAAGCTCCACCTCCGACACCCTATCGTCGACTCTGTAAGCCAGCAGGTGAGTACGTGAGATGGACTCACCATGACGATCAAACCTGAGCCTCTCTTTGTGTATTTGCCGAGGTTCTTCGTCCCGAGGGTGAAAATACATGGATAGCAAATAGATTCGAAGAAGAACAGGCCGAACATGCATCCGACACCACCATACCTAGGCAATTGTGAGACCAAGAGACAGAATAAGGTGCAACAGAAGCCATAGATTGCAAGCAAAAGTGCTGGGTCGACAAAGTTCAAGATCACCACACCAACGAATCTAAGGACGGACCAATGTCAGACTCTCCTGCCAATTACTGGCAGAAAAAAGCTTACCGCCCAATGGTGAAAGTGACTTGACAGAATGAGAACAACTCGCTCGCTTTAGATTGGCTAATACCGACTCCTTGATCGACGAAAAAGTTGACGGCGAAAGCAGCCACACCGACTTGTGCTCCACTGGCATTGCGTTAGGTGCAAAAACTGCCAAAACGATTCATCGAATACTGACACGTAGGCGGTCTGTGCAACAAAACCAAAGATACAGCGGTACTGCTTCCAGAATGAACCTTGGTCGTCCTGCAGTCCTGCGTCTTGCATCTCCTCTTCAAGTGCATCCTCGGTTATTTCGGGTAGAGTCACGAAACTGAAGAATATGATGAGGTGGGGAATGGCGAAAGACAGAGACGACACACAAGAACAATACATTGAGGACGACACCAAGGCCAGCCACAGCGAGATATACCCTACATGTTTGAATCAGCGTTTCAATTTAACACGGAAATTTGCCTTTGGGAACACACCACTGCACTGTACCAAGTGAGTTTACATTCCGGCCCGTAAAGAACCATCGCGCTGCAATAAGTGGTCCCGAAAAACTAGCTACCCCTTGGAAGCCTTGACTGAAATTCAGCCGAGCGGCTGCATATTGGGGAGTTCCCAAAACTGAAATGTAGGAATTTGCTGCAACCTCGAGAGTAGATAAACCACAGCCTAATACATAATTTTCATTCAGAACAACGTCCATGCAGAAGGAACGATTTACGAACCGATGACAAATGTGCTTCCAACGAATCCACCATATTTTTGGAACTTGGCGGATGGCCAAAAGAATATAGCACCAAGGGAATACAGACTCAAACCAATATGAATGCCTTTCTATCCACCAGGTCAACAGTATGAATCGATTTTAATTGGAGTAGTTACCTTGTATCCCACTCGTTTCATCTAATTAGAGTCAGCGCCGTCCGTACCTATCGGAAGAAACACTCACAAAGTAGCCTGCGAATGGCGCCCACACAAAGTAAGCTCCCTGATACCCCCCCGTTAGGCAAAAATTTGCGTCCACACTAGCAGTCTTTGTTTGCTCACGAAATAAGCAAGCTGAAGCAAAGTGCTCTGCAGCTTCGTTATACCGAACACGGTTTGGAAGTGAGCATTGAGAACATCAAGAAGCTAGCAAAGACTGTCATGGGCATCGAAGCTTGCGCAGAACAGCGTAGTTCTCACACCATAAGCAAAACCCCCTGTCAAGTCGATGAAACCCCGGGTTCTATGAAGTGAAATTAACTCACAAGTGAAGAAAAGTGTCGTCACGAGGCTGAATGCGAGAGCCCATTGTCGTTGGGTGAGTTGAGATCCTAAACGACAGTATCATAAATAGTAAACCGTGCCAGAGGCTAAGACACACCAGTCGTTCCCTTGGGAGGCGGCATTTCTCGTGCAAGCGGCTGAGCTAACCAAGAAATGTGAACCGAGGACAACGAGAATACGGCTCTTGTTGCTTATATTGATGCGCTAGAATTCCGGCTCCGACGGGACGGATACACTAGTGGACCTTGTGGGGTATGCACCTCCAAATCAACTCAGCTCTCATCTCTGATGGTATAACGTAAGGTGGGGTGGAAATAGTGCGAGCAGAGCCCTGGAATAGGCAGGTAAGTAGCGATGATTTGAAGGCCGCGGTATACTTGACTTGAAACAATTGACGGCGAGGTGGTCATGCGGACAAGTCATTCACTGGCTTTTCCGGACACCTCGGACCGTTTCCAGTTTGGCATGCGACTCTATCCCCGTGCGTCCGGACGGAGAGCCGCGATGCAGGTCGACATCAGATTTAAACCTAGAGGCACCTTAATCTTGCGATAGTCAAGTCTCGAGGCAGGTCTTCTCGGAGTCAAGTAGACAGTGCACCAGACCTGCGACCGATCCGCACCATGTCAGCCACCTGAAACGGCTTCAACATATGATAGATGAACGGACAGTTATGATACATACTTACAAAGCCCCCTCCCAAGGAAGAACGTTTAAGCTTGACGTGATCGGGAGAACTACTACAACCCGAAATGGGACTTGGCTCATGACTCCGCCTTTCAATGGTTGGCGAAGGCTCACCCTTCACTCCGTTCGTCGTCGTGAGTACAAAAGTATTCTCGGAGGAATCGATACTCACAGCTCGGGTCAGCAAAACTATGCTGAAACGAGGCGTCGATATCCAACAGAGGGGCGCAGAAAGTGGAAGTTGAGAGTAGCGCAGCAATTTTGGGCCGCAGTAGGGTCAGGTGGTGCGGCCTCAAGGCTATACCAACCAGCCGGGGATGTAAGTATGCCGCTAGGTGTCTATCCTCAAGCCACATTGATCAGTTCGGTTCTCAGGGTGCCTTGTCAGAACTGACATCCACTGCGGAACCTGACAGCGATCCCGACTCGTTGGACGAGGTTACTCGCGATGCACCTGAGTTGGGTCTGATTGTTCGCACCGACTTTTCCGATGAATCCTCCTGGGCAGTATTTTGCACCCATCTTCAGGACAGTGAGCAAGAATTTGTCCTCGGAAACGTCGATGTCGATGAAAACGCGTCAAATCAACCCGATGGGATGGATGACGGCGGACAGGACGACAGCGAGGACGAAGACGATCCCCTAGCAATTTTTCGCATCATAGATCCTTCTTCTCCGCAAGAACGCGAGCTGCTAGCGAACATTTCAAACCTGGCGGTTTTGCGCCTTCTCAACGATGTCGATGTTCGGCCATCGCCCATACCCCCTCACGGCGCGAAACGCATCGATCCCCCAAACAGGCTTGTGGATTATTGCGGCTGGCAAGAATTCTATCGGGGGAAGAATGTGTGGATATATGACACCAAGTCAAACACCGATCAATGTGTGCGCGTTGTCAGCCAAAGCGGAGACATGTACGGTACAGCGACGTAAGTCCGTGGAGCTGCACAGACCCTCGTGCGAGACTCATCTAGTTGAAGAGGAGACAGCTGGCGAGCCCGAGTACCAAATATTTGTGAACTTCAGGTCAACTTGTCCTCCGGTGCAATAAGGATAGATTTCGGAGGGCTTGACCGCTGGGACTTCAACGAGCGGAGGCGCAACATGATGGAAGCCGAGGGAGAGTGATGTACATTGTTGTTTGTATCAGTCAGATTGTTTGTAGGCTCACTTGAGTCGCGTACATTGCAGTGGTGTGCAGGAATGAGATCGTAATGAATTGGCGTGCCTCAGGTTGCTAAAGTAAAGACAATACACAGGGGATGCTCGCCGTCCTCCCCTCGCACAACTTCCCATGGGGAATTTTAAGCAGTAACAGCCCAGACACGGACGAGGTTGTCAGTGAACCCCCCGAACAACGTCTGGCCGTCAGCAGACCATGCAATTGATACACATTCGGGCACCCGCGCGCCAACGTCTATGTATTCAGGCTTGAGCTCGTCGACAATTGACCTAGGAAGAAAAGGTTTACACGAAACACCAGATGAAGGGAAGCAACATACTTGCTCTCAAGGTCAAAGATTTTAACACAGCTGGCAGTGGCAGCGCACAGCCAGTAACGGTTTGGGGAGAAGACGAGGGCGTTTACAATGTCACCTGCCTCAAGGGAGTAGAGGTGCTTGCCCTCGTTCAGGTCCCAAAGCATGGTGATACCATCCTTGCCACTTGATGCAGCCAAGGAGCCATCAGGTGAGACAGAGACAGTGGTGATGTAGCCCGTGTGACCGTAGTGATTTGTCTTCAACTTGAACTTGGAGAGTTCCCAGACCTGTGCTACGAATAAGGATCTCTGATGTAAAATCAAGAAGCCGATAACGCTACCTTGACCACCTTGTCCCAACCGCAAGATACGATGACAGGGTTCAAGGCGTTGGGGCTAAACCGCACGCAAGATACCCTGCGAATAGAGTAAGGTCAATATGAAAAGTGATATTAGCAATCGCGTACCACTCGGTATGACCATCATCCTTGATATCATATTTGCACTCCCCCAAGGTATTCCAGAGCTTGATCGTTCTGTCACGGGAGCCAGAGACGATCTGTCTGTTATCAGCGCTGAAGCTGACGGAGAGAACGTCTGAGGTGTGGCCGACAAATCTACGCGTGGTTTGGCCGGTGTTGAGGTCCCAGAGACGAAGGGTGTGATCCCATGATGCGGAGAGGGCGAACTGGCCATCGGAGGAGATGACGATATCAGAGACGAAGTGGTTGTGTCCGTGCAGAATGCGTTTAGGATACCCATAAACATCCTCGTCACGGGTCAATTGCCAGACGATGATAGTCTTGTCTGTGTGCGATTGCACTATCAAAAACAAGCAATTGTGCGGGTCAGAAGAGAATAAATACCACGCGAGGCAGTCAGGATCATGTCTGGGTTCTCTGAGGAGGTCGCAATCGCTGTGACCCAGCCCTTGTGGCCGGGCAGCGAGCCAAGGAAACGCAGTTGTTCCGCCATCGTTTGTTAAAGTCGCTCCGAGTCGACGTCGCGTATACAGTCCACATTTGCGTGACGTGACAGCCACCGTGACTCAACTATACAGCTTATCGGCTATCCCCGTCCATGGGCAGCTCAGTGAGCTTGGTCCGCGTCAACTTTATTCCTGTACTTCTTCCTTGTGAGTGTCTCCCCTCTGTCTTTTTTTTGTGTATGATGTTATTCTTCAATATTTGCTACTTCAGAGGGCTCGCCCGATGAGACCATCTTTCCACCAAGATCTCTGACTTGCTTCTCTGTGATTCCTCAATGCCGTTTTGCTGACCTCCTTCCGCCACCGTCCCTGTTCCTAGTTACGCCATGGCTGGTCTCGTGTACAATTGTGCAATTCATAAACGTCATGCTGAGCGAATTGCGCTGCGACAGAAGTCGATTTGTTACGGGCCATAGCAACCCTTGGGACGTGTAGCATGTATTTCAACTCCGTCACATCCATTTTTAGGGGGGGAATTATTTGATGGTACCTCGGGGCATCAGCAGATCTGTCGTGGTTTGTACTTCGTTCCTTTCTTATCTCCTGAGACACTTCTCACCATAAACTCTGGACAGGTATGCCATCGCTGAATCGACAAAAGACGCCAGTCATTAGTGAGCACAAGCCGTCGTCTGCTTTGTTCATGCGTCTGACCTGGGATGCAGTTGACACAGACCCCGGTGTGGACGATGTTCTCGCTATGTCCGGATTTTACACGTTGGAAATCTCCATTTCTCTGAGATCTAGTCTTTCAGTCTGTTTGCACTTGCCTCTCCCGAACTCGAAATCCTTGCTATCATAGTATCTTTCGGTGCGTGACCTATGAGCCAATGAACGCATTATGATCGAACCCGACCTACAGGCAACACGGATGTCCATGCAGCATAGTAGGTCGTTCTGCTGTTTGTTCAATGTTTCCCCAACTCATGATTCGCCACCAGCGCAAATGTTTACAAGTTGTATCAGGCTGTTGGTCGTCATATTGCTGCACATCCCGAGGATAAGGAAAGGTTTCCAAATTATACCCCACTTGTTCCACCGGTTCTTGCTCTTGGTTCTCATGGCCCACTTCATGGCGGTCTTCACTTCGCTCAATATTTCCACGGAAAGTGAGTGGGTCATCTCAGATGGCGTTGTGAATTTCCTTAACCTCCTACAGAGATGGTCTGGGTAATATCAGTGAACGTCACCCCGACCTCAATGTTTCCTTCTCTGATAAGCATAATCACTCTAAATCTAATTTCGTTGCGACAACGAAATCTGCAATTGATGTCGCCTTAGATCTTCTCGAGTCACGGCCAGAGAGAAGCATCGCATATATTGTTCTTGGACCCCCGACGAATCTGGCAATACTGAACCGCGAGCACCATCAAACTATAAGAACGCGAATTGGTCGAGTCATCATGATGGGGGGTGCCTTGGACGTCCCAGGAAACACCACAGCTGTTGCAGAGTGTAAGACATCGTTTTTATGATCTCGGGACCCAGTCTATCTGATATGCATAGTCAATTTTTTCGCCGACCCGTTTGCGGCGAAGGCATTGCTCTGCCCCGTGGCGCCAGGGAGTGGTCTCCCTTTAGAACGTGTCATCCTAGCCACGCTAGATATTACCACCCCGCACGAGCTTCCTTTCCCATTCTATACTAAACATATCGACCCTACATTTGATTCCACCCGTCGGCCTTCCATCGGCTCAGTCAAGGCACCTCTAACCCACTTTACAAGCTCATTCTTAGAGCGTGCGCGAGAAATCATGGTCGCGTTCGGGAAGGATGCTCTAGAACTCCATGACGTAGTCGCCGTTTGGTGTGCTATTGAAAACCCTCCAGAGGCTATCGTCCAGGAAAATGCATTGCCTGGACTCTCGCCCGGCTGGGCTGCCGTCAAACGCAGGTTCGATATCGAAAGGTATGAGAATACTCCCAGGCAGATTGAATAATTGTTAATGCGTAATTCAAGGACAGGTGAAGTGACCCGTGGCATGTTGGTCGTCGATCGAAGAGATGACCAAACGGCGTATGCCCCCGGTACCAATCGATCCGAAGTCCAGAGTCTTTTAGAGCAATCTCATCGGCCACACGGCTTGCTGGAATCCACTTCCGTTCCTGCTCAAGTTGAATCAGAGAGCGAAGGGCTCTGCAAGGGTCCTGACGAATGGTTGGGCCACCCAACGGTACATGATGGCAATCTTGGTGGATCGATGGATGTCGCTTGTATCGTCAGCACACCGGGGAAGGATGTACTCTTGCAATTGTTGACAGAACGTTTGTGGGGAGCTACCTACGATTAATGGTATGTGCCAGCACTGGTTGAAGCTGCCTATCGCAAATGCAGGTTGTTTTCCTTGAAAATACTATCCTCCTATTCCAAACTCATTTCACCGCCGGATTGTCACTGGTGAATTCTTTTTGTGCTCTTAAAAACGTTTTGGAATGCGCAGTACCGCCCGCCCAGCGAGCCAGTCACGAGAAATGCCATAGCATATGGACTCGGCATTGCCTGAGTGCCATTCAAATGACGTCGCTGCAACTCACCTCCCGCTTTAAAGGAACCAGACATTCTCTCAAGTCGCATCCAACCACTCAGCCATACAATGCTTCAGAATACAGTACTAGCAGACATGCGTGGAAGGGTACGTCACCCGGTGACTCGTCCGCATTTGCTCAATCGTTGTCTCGCAGACCATCCTCGTCACAGGCGGGACAGCAGGGATAGGCTATGAAGTCGCTCGTGCGTTCGCTGAATCGCACGCCCGAGTTTTTTTACTGTCCCGCAAGGTCGAAAACGGCGATAGAGCCATTTCCGAGATCAAGAAAGCCGTCCCCGGGTATGTGGATGTCCACTTTGTCGAGTGTGACCTCGGCAATCTTAAGAACGTCAAGGAAACCGGGGACATGATCCGCGAAGAAGAGGAACGCCTTGACATCGTAAGTCATGTCTAGATTGGTTACCGCTACGGGTGCTGACGATATCTGGAGATTGTCGCAGGTGCAGGGATTGGCGTGAATAAGTTCGACGTATCCTCTGATGGGATTGACCGCCACTTTGCAGTCAATCACCTTGGGCACTTTTTGCTCATCAACCGCTTGCTTCCCTTGATGAGGAAGACATCCAAGCTCGCCGATACCCCTGCTCCGCGCATCGTCTCCATTTCGTCCGAGCTACACCGTATGGCCCCGTCTTCGATCCAGTTCGCCAACAAGGAGGAAGTGATGGAGGCCGGTTCCAAGAATCTGTCCGCTGTCTCGCTTTACGCGCGAACCAAGCTTGCCAACATTCTTTTCACCAAGTACACGCTTGTCGAAAGGGCCCTGGCACCCTCCAGAGATCGTATCTGGGCAGTGGCGACCCATCCTGGCGCTGTTCACACCGGTCAGCAGGATCAGTTCAAGGAGGCTTATGGTTCTCTTGTAGGGAGTTTGGTGAAGGCTGCCACTGTCCCCTTCATGCGCAATCCGGAGCAGGGCAGTGTGAGTACGCTTTGGGCGGCGACCGCTGACGATGTGGAAGAGAATGGATGGCAAGGGTACTACTTCACGGACCCAGGCCAGATGGGGAAAGAGACAGCACAAGCCTGCGATGCGCAGCTCGGAAAGAAATTGCACGAGTTGAGCGAGGCGCTGATTGTAGACAAACTTGGCAAGGACGCATTGTTCCCATGGAAGGATACGAGCACTTGATTGTACTTGCGTCAGGTCATGTTCATACACGATTCGCATTTGTAGAGCATATTCCTGTTCCCATACGTGAAGACATAAACGCTGTACAAAACACTGGACGGTTTGGAAAAGGTATGGCATGATGGGATCATGGGAGGGGGACGGTGACCCGTCAGTTAGAAAATGAAATGCCGCGTGATAAGGGTTGGGGAATCGAGATTGAAGAGGTAAGAATCAATGGGAATGGGACACTACACAGTACACATCTAACACCG
Organism: Boletus barrowsii; assembly: GCA_038088775.1. NCBI lineage: Eukaryota > Fungi > Basidiomycota > Agaricomycetes > Boletales > Boletaceae > Boletus > Boletus barrowsii. The sequence continues at coordinate 27,788 of JBBPJP010000328.1, forward strand.
AATTGTGATTCCTATGCTACACGGCTTGGTACATACACGAAGTGCTTGTCGCCTGCGACCAACTTGATGAACACTGATGAGGGCAATAACGTACAGCGGACCCTTTTAGTCTTAAAGATCTTGAATTTCGTATGGGTGTCGGACGAGTTCGTCGTAAAGTTCTGCAGGCAAGTCTCGTACGAGCGTGACTGCTATCCCAATGACCGGAACAGCTTCAAGCGGAGGAAAAGTCCGCAGGAGGCGCATGGGGCTGGGAGGAATAGCATGAGCGTGGTGCTGTGGACAATGGTCAGAGGTCAAACCTCGGGGAGTTCAT
>JBBPJP010000329.1:0-27909 GCA_038088775.1 Boletus barrowsii
TCTCCGAAGAATGCTCCGGAACCATAGCTCACAGACTATGAACGACGTAAGGATCAGGCTCGGATCGAATGACTCGGCGATGAAAACCTACGACTGAATTGCCAGTGTCCACGCTAGAGCTTGTAGTGACGTAAGGCTGGCTAGCCCCAACCCACGTGTTAGAACTTCCCGTATCAACCAAAAGAGTGTCTAGAATTAACCTTCAGCCTAGAAACCCAGAACAAGCAAATGACAAGCATACAGTGAGTGGGAGGGGTGCCAACACCGACCTCAGCTGTGTATAAAACAACACCGTTAGAAAGATCGAGCGAGCCACTGACGAGGCTGCTGTCGTCATGGGGGGCATAGTTCAAAGATTGGATGCGAGCTCGTTCTTTCTCAACAAGTTGGGTGACACCAACCGAGTTCATCTTGGAGGAGAGTGCAAGGCAACATTCTCCGCTACTGCGGCTGAGAGGGCTTGCATCCACCAAGCCTAAGGATAACACCAAGGACGACAAAAGGGTTATGGCGTGTCGCGATCAAGTGCGCCTCGTGAATTCCTGGGGAAGCACATCTGAGTCCAGTGGTATGCTGAGGAAGGAGGACAACCACTCGTGTATCTTTTAAAGCTATCACGGAACAAACAGGTTGAAGTATGGAACAGTTTCCAAGGTGCCTTCTCCGATCTGGAGGGAAATTTTGATTTCCTGAATTCGGATTCGTTTCAGACGCTTGTACTACGTTGATCAAGATTCAAGAAAACGTACCACTATGAAGTTTGTGAGTGACGCATAAAGCGTTTCACAGAGGACACTTCTCTCACGTCCTCTTCCGCGTGCGTCTATTTTTCATCTATCTACGATTCGATAGCCGATCACGCTGAGTCGCTGACGCACACTGTCGTCGTTGTCTGAAACCCACCGCCGCCGGGAATCGATCCCCGCCAAACTGATGGTAACGTTCACCCTACCTACTCCTCCCACTGCCAATGCTTGCCAAGCACACCAAAGGGACTGCGAGGTTGTGTGTCATGAAGAGCCGTTTCGTGGGTGTGAAGAAGGTGATGACCGTACTCATCATGCGGTTTCCCACACCGTGCGATCATCTCGCCGCCAGCCATGATATGTCATTCGGCAGGTGGTCGCAACCAATTTTCACTAGAGATGTGACCGTGTCTGGGATGTCGTTCAATGCAGATGTTGCTGAGGAAAAGGTGGTTGATAACTTCAAGTTTGGTTGTGGTTGTAATTCGGCTCGGGACGCATCGCGAGAAATGGCACGTACGTGTCGATCCGATCCAACTAGTGTTCTATCTTTGGACAGCGCTTGTGAGCCGTGGCGAGCGGTGACCGAGACGGAGACGAGGGAGACAGAGTGGCGGGATGGGAGTGGGGACGGGCGGCAGCGCGACGCGCTGTCCAGCTCCATGAACTGCCCTGGGTCGATGGTGAGCTGCGAGGGTGGGTGGGAACACCTCGCACACCACGCCAGGGTTCGATGGAACCCAGTGGGAAGCGAGGAGGAGTCCGGCCGCCAGGGAGGACGACCAGGGTGCGGTGGGTGGGTGAAAACTCGAGCGCGAGCTGCGCTACCCGATGAGCCAGCGAGTGCGGGAGGTGGCGCGAAAGAAAGGCGCGCTGCGCCACTTTCCCTCGCTTGTCCGAAGACGTTGCTCTGGCGCTTCATTCGTGCCTCATTACGCGACAGAGCTGCCATCTGCGAGATGCGCGACGCGGGTTGGGGACGCGGTTGGTCCTTGTTTATCTTTGTTGCCTCACGGCCGGCACTGTCAACGACGTCCTCAACGGTTTTTGGAGGCATCAGGAACAAAGTTGATTCATGAGACCCTCATGTAGGTGGGCAATCGGATCCTAGCTGCGTGTCACTGGCAAGTTTCCCCGATGTGATCGTTGCGACAGAGGACAACATGAACGGATCAATCGAGATGGCACCCCGGAGCTCGGAATCAAGAACTGGAGATCCGGTAAGGGGGTTTTTCGTAGAGCTTGTGTCTCGCGCTTCAGACAACAGTCGGCCCTATGTTTGGAATATCCACGGATATCTCTGGCGACGACCCCCATGTCAACTCTGGGCGCGTGTGGGGTGGGAGTACCAAAACTCAATTTTAACTTGTGAGTCTCCAACATTCTCCACCGCTGACTGCCACTGACTGCCTGACCACACGATATATCATATAGAGAACGAGATGTTTGAGAATACTGCCGAAGAAGCCACTTGCTCGTCATACCGATCATGCGACTAGGAGGGTGATTTAAATGTTTCACGATGACGATGCATAATCGTCACAAACCCTGGATACTAGTACAAACGTTCAGACGCAAACGATATCGTGATATAGATGTGCCAAAATCCATGTCCCCGGTGACTCCGTGCGCTGTAGCCTTTTGTGGGACTACGCCTCCAAGTCGATACCATGGGCCTGGATGTTGACGAGATATATCGATTCCTCTGCAAGGATCAGGAGACCCGACTTTGTAAAGATCATCTCCGCGGACGTGCTGTTTATAAAGAATTTTCCAATCAGCGTGCCTTGTGAGTTCCATACGTGCGTTCCGTCTCCACATCCAGAATACACGTTGCCATTCGTGTCGAGCTGGATGCCATCTGGGATACCAGTATCGCTGTAAGCAAAGACACGACGGTTGGTGAACGACTGGGTCACTGGGTCGACGTCATATTGGTAGCTGTTGCATGCACGAGTAAGGACACCTGAGAATGAATAAATGCGTCCAATATAACTGACATTGTAGCAGGGAATGTCTGGTTATTTGGCATCAAACCATTGGCTGCTCCCGTGTCCGTCCTGGACACCGGTGTGTCAATTCTCGCAGTAAATGAAGCGGAGAGTTTCTGCTTACACGAATGCAGTTCTGCCGTCTGGAGTAAAAGCAATCCCGTTCGGGTGCACGAATTGGTCTGCGACAACTCGAACTTGACCCGTCGATGGATCGAAGCGGTAAACTTGCGAAGGTATCATCGGTTCCGGTCGGAAATCGAACAACCAGCCGTATCTAGTACGAAAATCTGTCGATTTTGTCCGTTATCCCCAATCAATAAACCACGCACGTGGGGTCCGTGAAGAACAAGATATCAGTGCCAGGCAGCACCTTGATATCATTGAGTGAGCTGAACTGCCTTCCATAAAAGTTGTCCAGTAGGACGGTGGTGTTGAACGGTGGGTTGGGATTCACGAGTACAATTGAAGGAGGTAAAAGGGCACGTCCCGACGTGATGAACAAAAGGTTCCCCTTGTATGGACCTGTGCCTCCATTGACCATCTGTACAGTGTCTGAGAGGTTGAGCTGGACAAATGTTAGCGATACGCTACGGTGTGTGATGTAAATACTCACAGTCTGGGCCGGTACATTGACATCGCCTGTAGTACTAGCAAGTGCAATGTCGACTTCCGTCATGTTGAGCATCGAGACGACGCTATTATTGTACCAGCTACTAAATCCCAAAGGACCGCCATCGTTGCTGGAGAAAAATACGACGTTGAGTTCAGGCACGTAGATCGGTGCTTCATGAGCAAAGGCAAAGCCTGGGTGGGATGAGACAAGCCGAATGGTTGCATCCGGTCCTGTTATGTCAATGAAGGAAGGATCGAAAACTTGGATGAAAGGTGGGGTCGTGTTCGTGGGATTGAAACCTACGAACGAGTCGTTCGTACGCCACTGAGCGTAGTCTGCACCCACGACATTGTATTCGAGGGGGTTAATGTACTGAGTTTGTCAACAATCTGCTTTCATGAACATTTGTAGAGGACATACCACAGCACCAGGGGGCAATGTGAAATCCGGGGAGCTAGTAGCCCTAGTCGACGCTAGCGTAACAGCGACTATCAACGCAGCCAAGGCCGATACACCCATAACTAGGTAAAAGGCTGAGGAAGAAACGCATTTCCGCGATGAAGTATTATATGTCCTGGTCGCGGAGAGTCGGCACAAAAGCTCGCATACCAAGTTTAGACTCACCTTGTGACGGTCATCATATGAACACCACAGTGCCGTCAGGGTAGATGTTATTAGAACTAGCCGAGAGTACTTACAAGTTTTACGCCAGTGTACAGCTATCACAGCAGTACAAATTACTATATCTCCTTCAGTCGTCTAGACTTCGAGCCCCGCTCGTGACTTCCTGGCGCAGGCTCTGTGAGATCTTGAAGAACCGTCACACCACTTTTAACGTATGTTATGGCAGACTATCGGGATCGGGCAACCGCTTGGAAATCTTTAAGCCCACTTCGAGTCACTTGATCACCACGAGGCGAGACAGGTCACTCAGGCTGGGAAGCTACTACACGGCCTCCAAGGATTTCACAAATTGTCGTAACTTGACCTGTTCCGACTCAAGCAGGTTAGTGACAATGTGATCCCACACCCTTGAAACCCTCTCAATTTGGTGTGAGCGCCACTGTACCTCGCGAAGGCAAACAGTGCAGTCGCTGAAGGAATTCATCCCAACTGGTTCTCACACTCTGGAATAAGCGAACGAGTTCATCCATGGAACATTTGAGATAAACGTATTGAAAACTATTGTAGTACCAGTCAGTGTGGTCAGGATATCGGCAGTCTCAAGTCTCAAAAGCATACCGTACGTCCTTGTCTCGCTGAGTTATCCCGTACCGATTCCTGAGACTTTTTGGACACTGTAGTCGCTGACGAAGCTAGAACTTGAAAACTTGACACCGCCGAGGTTGCCAGGTCCGTGTGAAGCTTTACCACCGTAGCCCAAGCATTTTCGCTCCTCGTGCTAGATACCAGGTTACGCGAGCAAGAACTTGACATGTGAGAACTGTTGTAAATCTCGTAGACTCAATAGAACCTAGAAGGTGCTCCTTGCATGCCAGGAGTGTCTTTTGTTGACCTGTGGTGGTGGCAGTATGTTCGAAATTCAAGGCAAACCTAGCTCTGCGCCGCCAGACCGAAAGACTATTGTCCACAATCGTAAGCGGGGGGAGACAAGAATGTTTGGACAAAATGTGGAATAATGGTCGCCAAGGGGTGAATGCAGCGGAATCTGCAAAAAAAAATTAATAAACCATGATACCTAAATTCAGGTCCGGCACTGGGTCATCGTTTGATGGACCAAAGACGCAACTTGCGACTGCTCGAAGCACTTCTTTGGAGCACAATAATTTTCAGGGCTCAAAGAGCACCACAAGCCTAAAGATTGGTTACTCTAATCCTGAGCCTTGTCCTAGCAAGCCTTGACTTACTTGCTATCGCTGGTCTGACCTACCGTCACACCAAGTGTCAAGCCCGAGTGTATTTGGCACGACCCTTGCCAACGAAGCCCCCACGTGCACATGTCAACTGAACATCCATACGGTCGTTCCAACCTCGAAAGGGCAAGCGGATGCAGTAAAGCCCAATTTCGGTTTCGATCTTGTGTTGTGTTGAGCTGTTTCAAGACGTGCCAAGGCAACAGCTTTGGTGTGGATAAAATACCTTGGAGCCGGCATGACAATATTGGCGCTCATGGTGAACCATGTTTAACCCGCCTCGGAAGCAGTGGAAATGTGTCACAGCGACGTGACCGCACTTGCCCGGTGACCCGCCGCCCATGCCAATCCAAGTCAAACGACACAAAAACCCTCATTCGAGCCTCCCACCTGTTCGTGCACCACAACAACCAGCACATGAGCCTGCCCAACTCACTGACTTCAGAGTTCAAATCTTTTTACAATAATTACCATTGACATTTGAGGTACATTGTGCTAAGTATACTACCATTGCATCGCAAGGTACATGCACAGGCGAGCGGGAAGCGCTTGTCGCTCAGGATCGAGGACGCGCTACTCAAAGCGCCGCACTGAGGGTGACGGAGGAATGTTCCGCCGGCGGATGAACGTTAACAACAGGTTGGTCCGATTTTGTAAATGCAGTCCGGATGGACTAACATCGTGTGTTCTCAGTTGAGCTCATGTAGCCAGGTTATTGATGCATGGACTGGATCACTTGCTCGCGAGCAACTCTATGCCAAGCGCATGTGGCAAACGCCAACCTACCTATTGGCTGGTGATCGGAAGATGATTTTCGCACTCACTGCGCTTCATTGAATGTGTTGTCAAAGCTGAGCCAGCGGAGAAACATTGACGAATATCACCCCGCTGCATCAGTCTCAGAGGCTGGTCTCACAAACTGTCGAATTCAAGGCAGAAACTGGAGCATAGTATCGGATACTCGGGACACGTCACTTCATTGCCGGCCCATCGTGCGTGCCCTTCGTCAATGTCAGTCCGTCTATGGAAGTTTTCCCCGGCCGTCGCCATGCCTTTTCCGTGCTCAACTTTGACCCTACAGTCACGGTATAGCTATTCTTCGGCAGTTATTTCTTCCAGCAGATATTCTTGGACGTATGGCTGGCATTTTCGGGCTGATGAGAAAATCCACTTTCCATGGCGCAAAACATGTGTAAGTACCGTGGTTATGTGTTGAAGTATTCGTTATCCTGACTCATCTGTTGCTAGGATTCTTTCCCCTTAATCTGTCTCCCTGCGGGTGTGGCGTGGACCCTTAGGCTTCTGCCGTCGGTTTGTTGCGGGTTTTGATCACATTGGCGTAAGCAACATAATACTTGAAGCTGGCATTAACCTTGCACATTCCACTCTGGAAGCGGGCCGTGACAGCATTCCTGCCACTAGCTGAACATTGCGCACAAGAAGGGAACAGAGGATACAATCGCGGGAGGCTCGAACGACAAACGACAATAAGTCCTGGTCGATGTTCGTGCTCTGACGGCAACTGATCGATTCATGTGTCAATGGATACGCCACCTGAGGATCACAACATGACTTAGTAGCACAGCCCTCAATACCTCATATATCTTGGTCAGCACAACGACGTGCGATTACTACTTGCGTATATAGCAGCAATACACCTAAACCAAGTGGGCATCGCATCTTCTATGAACATGTCCACTCAAGCTCAGATTATCTTCTTCTTAGGGGCCACTGGCTACCTTGGCTCCCAATTTTTACTCTTGCTAAACGAGAAACTTCCGCAGCTCCATGTCGTCGCCCTTCTTCGTAACGCTACTCCAGTGCGAAAGGAACAGTTACAGAAGCTGTACCCGAACATCAGTTTCGTCGAAGGCAGTCTCGACGATGATGCTATCATTCAAGAGCAAGCAGCAAAAGTTGACATAGTCATCAATTGCGGGAGTTCAGATCATCCAGCGAGCACCAAGTGTACGCCCGCCGCTACTGCGTTTCTTGGGACGGGTCAAGAAAGCTCATCACCTTGTAACTAGCGACCCTTGCTGGACTGAAGACGAACTCGAAAAACAACCCCGGAAAACCTCCACTCTATATCCATGTGTCCGGCTGTGGCATCGTCAGCGATAATGCAAGAGGTGAACCTGTCGAGTATGTCAAGGAATGGTCAGACTTGGGTTTGGATTTAAAACAGTGAGTGAAGAACGCTCCAAAGGCAATCATTGCCCTTGATCCCGATCTCCTACACTTCAGGTGCAATCCGGAAAATACCCACCTCGATTCGGATATACCCGTGAGCCGTTTTATGATCGGAAGGGTAACTCTCTTTGATCCTAAAGGACAGATCGTAGAAGCAGGATCACGTACTGAAGATCCGGTTCGCACGATCATCTACTTCCCAGCTCAGGTATGGACCTTCAATCTGTCATGAGTGCAAACACTGACTGAATGCCTGTAGATCTATGGCGTAGGTGAAGGTAAGCACACAACGATTCGTGATAATGGACGAGACTGACATGAAATGTGTTCCAAGGTATCCAGAAAACAACGTTGTGGTTGCGCATTTTCCTCGACATGATAAAGAACGTTGGCCACGCCGGCACGTGGGGGTCGGGCGCTAATTCCATGAATAACATCCATGTCAAAGACTGCACGATGGGTCTGTTTCTCGTCCTCCAGGCGGCTCTAGAAGGTAGGGCTGACGAAGGTCCTGAGGGTCTCTGTGAGGAGAAGTCACTCTGCGTCAACGATCTACATTAATGTCGATAATCCCCAGACTTTTCGGCAAGTATGGAGCCTAGAATCACATACCACGATTGGACCAAGGTCATGGGCGACGTGAGTGCTTTTGAGAGGTGAATGGCTTACGTGATTCATTCTCGAACAGTGTCTACTCAGCAAGGGTATTATCAAAGAGGGTGGTACCCGCCCGATGCCCGCTGAAGTTGTTGATCCTCTCGGTAACTGTAAGTATCTCAGATGTGCTGTGTTTGTTTATTAAAGATCTCGCTGTCACCAGATGGCTGGTCACTGCTCGGCGGGAACCAGTTCGTGAAACCTGGACGTCTTTACAAATTGGGTTGGGAACCCACCGAGTCAAAGAAGTTGTCTCTCTTGGACAGTATTCCTGAGGCTATTGATCAGATTCTCAAAGATCAAATGCGTGAATGATCCGTTGTGTTGCTTCCAGCGTGTGCTGCCTGACGTTTCGTATGTAGTGAATGTATTTACAGAACGAACACCGAACTTGACCAAGCTCCCCAGTGAAGAAAGTTCTCATACAGTAGATCAGGCTTACCGAATTCCTACACCGCATCAACGTCTGATTTACTTACTGGCTGATAATAATGTTAGTTAGAAGTTAACCGAACATAGAACGAATCTAGTGAGTTGCAAATCATTCTCTGTTCTAAAAATCCCTTTATGGGACCGGGCTCGCAGCGCTGATATCGGGGGTCTTTGGGAATGTGGCACTGATAACGAGCCGTTGGCTTGGTGGTACCATATGGTCAGCAGGCATTTCCACGCCTCCTGCGAGGATTCCCACCCGCATCATTGCCAAGAGCTAATGGTTTGATAGACACAGCATGGCAGAGGGAAACCCGGTCAGAGAGACAGGTCAACGTTAACGCTGAATTAGGGATCAACGTACGTTGTGAGCAGCGTGTGAATGGGAATAAATTCCTCCGAAAAATGCTGCTGTCATGTCCTTGCCCGAGCTCCGGGCCAAGAGGGTTTTGCCACCTGGGTGATGATCCAGGAACAAAGACGCGTCATGGATGAAACCCGAAACCAACAACAGCGTGCGTGATTTTGACTCCTCTTGAACTGCGACGCCCAGTCAGCTTGCAAAAATGGAGGAGGAATCTGGACATACATGCTTCCCACGTCACTACAGGGAGTTGCTCGGGTGGGACAGGCCAAGTAATTGAATCCTGAACATCTTTGAGAACCTTGAGCTTCATCGTTAAAGCGCTTTTCTCGATTTCGTTGCTAGGGAAAACCCGAAGATGAGAAGCCAACCCCAGCAACTGGCAGAAGGCGATGAACCACTTGGTCGGGTCGTACTGCCACCAGCGAAACGCGTTCCTGGTGACCAAGAGTCGCGTGAAGAATCGCGCATAACACAATACGTAACTCCTTACCGATAATCCATGGGGAATTGATGGTGAAAATTGTGATACCCTTCGCCCATGGTGAGGATGGCAGAGATGAGGTGGTCGCGAGGAGAGTGTTTGTCATCATAGGGCGTGGCTCCAAAATAGTGCGCAATAGAATTGATGCAAAACGTACTCTGTCATGACCGTCAGAGTAATGATGAATGCGTGCAACGAATAACATACGTGATGGCAAGCAGTCATGCGGAGTGCCCCAACGAAGAAAAACCCACCTCGCCAATCACCGTAGAGCAAGCCGGGGATGCACATTGGGAGGATATAGCCAACAATGGTCAAGATGACAAAATACCAGCGATGCTGCCACCGCACGAGCAGATCATGTTTCAGGTCGGATACATCCACTGGTCCTGGCCGGAGGTCGGTATCAAATATGACCCACCCGATGTGGGTCCATACTAAGCCTCTCTCTGAATTGTAGGGATCGAGGTCTGTGTCGGTGTGCCGATGATGAGAACGATGGCGACGGGCCCACCAATAACAAGACCCTTGTACTGCACTTGCACCAGCGAGAATGAGGAATACCTGAAGAGGGTAAGAAGCGACGTAGGATCTGTGGGACCAAAGACGATGATAGCCTGTTCAAGGAAATGTTTGTATGAACGTCGGCCCGGTGGTCTCCTGTAGCTCACCAGCGGTGATACCTTTGATGGCAGGGTTAGTACTAATGAGTAAGCGAGATTGTTTGGTAGAACTTACCGAGCATGGAGAAGATATAGTAAACGGCGGTCCAAATAACCGTGTTCGTGAGGATTGGGACTCGAAATAAACCGTAAAGGGACAGGGCAGGGGTAAACACCAGGACGGCGAGATTGAACCACCTTATACCAGTGATAGAGGGGAAGTCCTTCGTGAAGTAACCGATGGCACGAATGCCAACCATGATTGAGCTAGAACTGACCAGCAGGACAGCAGGTAAAGGCGTCCGGCCAGGTTACGTTGGCGGTCTGAGATCACGTCGGGGAATGTAGGTATGCATGGAAGTTTATATATCCTCCCGGTGGGATAACCTGTTTTTGTCGGAAACCCAGAAACATGGCGAGTATTGTAATGCCTAAATAGGATATCTTCATTATGTAATACTAATATCCTATTTAGGTATTACTCATCAGCAGGCTCAGGCTGATCGAGATGACCCAAATAACGCCGGTTTCAAAGGCTATTGCGGTTGCAATGCTCGGGGAGTCTCGGCCGGTTTACTCATGGGACGCCCTTGCATGACAACAACGTCCGTCAAGCTTCAGGCTAAGGACAAGTCAGTGTGCCTGGCACGCATCCTCCAGGAAGACCGTCCTCGTCGCGATCGGCGCGGGTTGCGCGGTTATGGCGCGCAACGTGGGCTTGGAAGCGAGCGGCGGCCCAGTCCCCACGTCTGTGAACTCGGTCGGACAGATGCGATCCAGTGGAATGTACCGACGTGGGGAAGGTGAGATGGGACCAGCGTGATCAGCCGGTCGCCGAAATCACGAAATGTCTCCAAATCAGCGTCGCGGCAATCGTCAGCGACGGTTCTCGGTCGTGGCGTCCCGTCACGACTACTCGCGAAAACCTTGATCTCTATTTCTTTCGAAGCATGATCCGGATCCGTCCCGGAGTCCCCGTTGCTATCACATCATAAAAGATTGTTTCTTTCCACGGATGATGGCACGGACTCGCCGTCATCCCATTAGCACTAGTAGGGTATGTATCTCGTATCGGTATGCAGGAGAAGAGCCTGCCTCCACTCAGAACGGAAAGTATGTAGTGATGCCATTCGGCATATCCCGCTTCTATCATGGTGATCAACTTGAACGGCTATCATAGGCCATGTACGTCAACACTGGGTGGTGGTCGAGCTTGCAAGTACGAGGTTCCATGTAATGGCCGATGTCACTGTTGGCGTAGATAGTCAATGCTGTGTGTTTAGTGGAAGGTACAGAAAAGTGCGAGAGGAAGCTCGTGGCGGGGAATATGTTTCATTGGATCCTTTCACCTATTCTGAGGAAGAATGCATGTTCGTTAAATCCAGTTAATGTTGTCTGGATGAATACCGCATGCGCTATGAGAAGTACTAATCTTGTTCTTCTTGGACCATTGTGTGGCCACCGATTTACTGTTGCACCCGCGGTGATCCTCAACTATAGCTTGCACAACAAAGCCAAGAGAACTCAGAAGTAGTGTATCGTATGGTGACCTGACTCAACGGCTTTCTAAAGGATGACATATGAGCATTAGCACTCGATTGAGGATTCGTCAAACCTGCCGGCGATGTCACCGGTCCTCTCGACGGTCCTGCGCGACGTCCTTTTGCTGCTTCACACCAATCAGGGTTGGGTCGCGTGGGGATGACCAGTAGCGCTTCTTGGGCAGGTGCTTTCGTCTTTCTCGGGGGAAACTAGGATACCATGTCATATGTGAGAGCTTTTGTGAGCCGACTTGAATGAAGAATGATGAGTGATTTGCGAATGACGCACAGCTGTCCGCTAGCTAGTTCTTCAAATCGCTCGAGTGGGTATGATGGCTAGCGTCACCTGCGCCGAACCTATTGGCGAACACGATTCCAGTCTCTCCATCATCGCGAGTGAGCTTCCTGTGGTAGAAGGCTAGATGCCGTGGGAGAGCTGGCCAATCAGGCCAGACGATTGTGTTGGTGGTGTCGTTGTCAGCACAATGAACACCATCAGACATCCAAGTCGTCTCCAACGTATCTCGCTTCGCACCTTTTCCACATCCTCCAGATGCGCTTCAAGAGTTGCACTTTTGCGTCGTTTCTACGATCCCTCGAAGTCCACGAGAACTCCTGCAGTTCTTGCATATGTACGCCACATGTCCCTTCAAACTTCGTCTCAGTCGGCGCCCTCCTCCGAGATACAGAAAACACGCAGCATGCTTCTTAGGTCGCCAACGATCGAGGATCTAGAGGAGCAAGAGCTTGACGTCGACTTAATAGCCAAGAGCCAAATCGATCTTGTTCTCACTGATCGCGCTGCCGAGGTATTCTTCCCGCCCATTCATCCAGGTAGATCTCTGACTAGACTCCAGCAACTTCGGCGAATATCAATACGAGAGGGGAACCCTAACGTAGCTCTACGCATATCTGTGGAGTCTGGAGGATGCCACGGATATCAGTATAAAATGGAACTGTCCAGTGTACGCGCTCCAGAAGACTAGTGGGTTACTAATGCTGTTGTGTTCTCGCTTCAATGGAGCTCACAATTTCATCAGTCATCTTACTCATCCCGATACCCGGCCCTCAAATGTGTACATCGATCCGGTATCGCTACCCATGCTGAATGGATCAACGGTCGATTACGCGACTGAGCTTATAGGGAGTTCCTTTCGGGTAACCGGGAATCCGCAGGCACAGGGCGGTTGTGGCTGCGGTATCAGTTGGGAACTAAAGGATCAAACCTCTTTCTAGGTACCTGCGACATCTTGAATGGATCATTTGCAGGTCAGTTCATTTTGTACACAGACTCCGCTCCCCTTTCTGCGCTTCAAGCATGCCCGCCATGATGCCTAGTCCGAAGCGACTCACACTACTTCCCCGCCATATAAGGGCCGCATGAGATTCTAAAGGTGTTCGCAATTACTCTTGTTTTTCAAGGAATTCACACTGGTTACTTAGTTTACGTTTACTCAGTCAAAGACAGCATTGCCGTGATATCCGTTGTCCTCCGATTTCGTACTGGGCTCCAAGGCGTGAGTTGCACACCCTATCGACTAGTGTTCTGCAGTCCGCGGACACCCTTGCTAGCAAAAGCAACAACCTGTAAGTGTTGTTGGAACCAAGTTGAACTGGTGGGACATTGCCACATGCGCAAGTAGTACGTAGAAAAATCCAGTTGACTTGTAACCCACAGTTTCACCACCTGTGATTGATAAACTGACTGGCTGGCATCCGTCACTCATCATTTATTCTAGGTTCTGTCTAAATCCAACACGCACCAGATGGGTGTGGTCCAATATGGACAGGTCAAGTGGAAAATAATGGCACGCGGGAGCTGGCCACTACAAATGCTCAGCCCGAAAGGAACAACCAGAGTCCCCCATGCAATCACAGACATCCTTTCGGAAAACTCGAATCAGAAAATGACATCAGACCAACACCACGCCAAGACGAAGACCTCCACCGATCATGGCCCGTTACAGCTGCCAATCGGTCATGACATCGGTCATGGCCTGCCCTATACCTGGAAGGTTGAGCTGGCTATAGGGGTATCCACTCCCCTCTTCACCTGCTGCCGTCATTCCACTGCGGTACACCCAGTCTCTCGGACTCTCGTAACCTGCATCCATCGTGTCCCCAGCCTTGCAAGTTATTTGCTGTTCCTCCCACTGTCGTCTCTCCTATTCATACTAGTTTTTCTTGCCTCCTTAGGCTTCGGCGCCCCTAATCCAAGAACAAAAGCGAGCTCCCTTCTCAGCCTTTCAACCTAGTGATGGTTGTATTTGTCCCTATTGCGTTGACAATTGCTACCGCGGTAGCGTCAACAACGGCAGCCGTCAACTCCTCAAATCTTACCCTACCCTCTGGTGCTGTTGTACGTTCTCCATCAACATCCATGAGGGTGAATTGCTAACAGGTCCAGTACATTGATCCACTTCAATATAATGTTGTGGGTGCAAACTACACCCAATGGCGTACGAACGACTCTCTCGTTGGTTTCAATCCTACGAACACAACCCCACCATTTATACAAGTCTTTGATTCCTCCTTTCTCAACGTGACAGGGCTAAATGCGACCATCCGGCTGGTCGCATCGCACCCAGGCTTTTCCGTTGCCCACGAAGCACCAATCTATGTGCCGGGCCTCAACACCGTTTCCTTCTCTAGCAATGATGGTGGTCCCCTTGGATATAGTGGCTGGGACAATAATAGCGTCGTCTCGATGCTCAACATGACCGAAGTCGACAGTGCACTTGCTTCTGCCTCGGGCGCAGTCGACGTACAGATCAAAACCGTGAGCGGGGCCCGTACGTACCAAGACCGGACCGCTGACAGTTTTCCAGTTAAACCTCTCCGACACCGTACAGATGGTCAATGGAGGCACCGGCCCATACAAGGGAAATCTTCTCTTTGCGACGTCGGGACGGGCCCTCCTACCTCCTTCTGTTGTACTCGTGAACCCCGCCCCGCCATTCAACACTACCGTCCTGCTGGACAACTTTTATGGAAGGCAGTTCAACTCACTCAACGATATCAAAGTTCTTCCTGGTACCGATATCGTGTTTTTCACCGACCCCACGTACATCTTCTGTTGAGCTAAGATAACAAAGTTGACTGATTCAAAACAGATACGGCTGGCTGCTTGGTTTCCGTCCCGAACCGATGTTGCCTTCGCAGGTCTATCGCTTTGATCCATCGAGTGGTCAAGTTCAGGTCGTCGCGGACCAATTCGTAAATCCAAATGGGATTGCCTTTACTCCAGACGGCAAAACTGCTTTCGTGTGAGTTGCAAATTGGTCTCTCAACTTGGGCTGTTGTGAGGGCTTACGAATGAATCATCAGGACCGACACGGGTGCAGCCGGTGGCTCGAAGATGGGATTCAATCAGACGCTTCCCGCTACAATGTAAGTCCCCTTGAAGTGTTAGATTCGTCATATTTACTCCGCGCTGCCACAGCTATCAGTATGACGTTATGGAAGCGACGCAATCGTTCTTGAACCGTCGGGTCTTTGCCTATAGCGACTCTGGTGTCCCAGACGGTATTCAACTTGACACCAACAACAACGTGTATTCGGCATGCGGGGACGGAATACACGTATGGAACTCTGGGGGCACGCTGATTGGAAAATTCTTCACTAACAGCACGACCCGCGAGCTGGTCTTTACAAAATCCGGGCTCCTCATTCTGGCCGAAGAAAGGATATATCTGACCAATATCAAGGCCCAGGGTATCAACTTGGGT
The DNA here is from genome assembly GCA_038088775.1 of Boletus barrowsii. NCBI lineage: Eukaryota > Fungi > Basidiomycota > Agaricomycetes > Boletales > Boletaceae > Boletus > Boletus barrowsii. The sequence goes on from JBBPJP010000329.1 coordinate 15,289, forward strand.
GCAGACTAGTTGGATCTCAGACATGCTGCTAGCCTCGAATGCGTCGCTTGGGAAACGGTCTTCTTGTTCTTTTGCTGTAAACAAGGTCGGAAGTTTTGCGTCCTTTTTGTTCGCAGACTCAAATTCTGAACAGGTATATGTTCGACAAAGTGAGATGTCTAATGGCTATTTGACCCCTTTGGTAAACAACGTCTGAAACTTTCACTTTTTGCCTGTTTGAGAATATACACGCTTTGTTCGCGATATGTCGCATGTCATGAGTAGTTGTGGGCGGTATTGGTGCTCATCCTCAATTTGAATTCTTCACAGAGAATGGGAGGGAGGGAGGCTTCGAAGTGCCAGTGACGCATCTGGGCGCTACGACGTTCCCAAATCAGGTAGCACATAATAGCGAGTATTTGCGTCTTGTGCGATAGCCTCCGAGAAGACCATCATGCGCTGAGTGCTCATTCGAGACATTTATCTGCTATTAGCCGGGTCTTGAAGTTCGTTCTCCGAGTCATGTCCGTTCCCACATGCACATGATCCGTCGCTGTTCGGTAGACTCGCGAGTACCACAACGTCGATGAGCGGTGAGACTCTGCGATTCGGTACGGGAAGTTGTTTCTCTGCCTTGTGCCGACTAAAAGTAGGATCACTATTTAGATTCATTGACCATCGTGATATAGCGCTCACCAGACGAATTCTTCTCGTTTTGAGCAAGACACCGCCTTAACAGTTTCATGACGTGACTCTGTCTGCCTCGAGGGTCTGAAGTTCAAGTTGTTTCCACCTTTGCACCGACTCGACTACGACAGCGTTTCAGCAAGCAAAGTTCCTTTCTCAACACCATGGTCGTGTCCACCTTTGCTCTGTTGGCAACCCTTATCTCAGTAGCGTCGAAGACGAGCGCGGCCGACACCTTGCCCCCTGGTGCTGTGGTATGTTTTTCACCGAGGATCGCGTGGGCTGACCATTGACCAAAAAAAGTACGTCGACCCGCTCAAATACAATGTCAACTACACTGAATGGCGTACGAACAACTCTCTCGTGGGCTTTAACCCGACAGACACAACCCCGCCCTTCATTCAAGTTTTTGATCCTTCCTTCCTCGACATAACGGGATCGGACGCGACCATTCGGCTCGTTGCGTCCCACCCAGGCTTTGCTGTTGCTCACGAAGCACCAATTTACGTGCCAGACCTCAACGTCGTCTTCTTTGCCAGCAATGCCGGTGGTACACTTGGATACAGTGGTTGGTACAATAACAGCGCCGTCTCGAAGATCAACATGACGGAGGTCGATACTGCGCTTGCCGCTAACCCGGACGGAGTCGAGGTATCTATCCAGACCGTGAGTATCTACAACATACACGCAAGTCGAGCCACTAACATTCGTTCAGCTGAATCTTTCCGACACGGTGCAAATGGTCAATGGAGGCACGGGCCCATTCAAGGGGAATCTGCTCTTTGTGACGTCGGGACGTGCTCTCCTGCCTCCCTCTGTGGTACTCGTGAACCCCAGCTCACCATTTAACACTACCGTCCTCCTCGACAACTTCTATGGTAGACAGTTCAACTCGCTCAACGACGTCAAGGTACTTTCCGGAACTGACATCATCTATTTCACGGACCCTAGGTTAGTTCTCCGTTGACCTGAAAGTAGGGCGATGCTAACAGGTTATTGTTATTCTAGCTATGGCTGGTTGAATAAATTCCGTCCCGAACCGATGTTGCCTTCACAGGTCTATCGCTTTGATCCATCGACTGGTCAAGTCCAAGTTGTCGCGGACCAATTCGTAAACCCGAATGGGATTGCCTTTACTCCAGACGGCACAACTGCCTTCGTGTGAGTTGATATCTTTGGTCTAATATGCTGGGAGGGTTTAGAAATAAATCAACAGGACGGATACGGGTTCTGCCGGTGGTTTTTTGGGAACCAACCAGACACTTCCTGCTACGATGTAAGTTCCATTGGAGTAGATCAAATGTGGTATACTTGATCTGTGTTTGAACAGTTACCAGTATGACGTCGATCCAGTGACCCAGTCATTCGCAAACCGTCGCGTCTTTGCGTACAGCGATTCTGGCATCCCAGACGGTATCCAACTCGACACGAACGGCAACGTGTATTCAGGATGCGGTGATGGGATACACGTCTGGAATCCCCAGGGTACCCTCATCGGAAAATTCTTTTTGAACAGCACGACTCCCGAGATGATATTCACCAAATCTGGCCTCTTGATTTTGAACGAGCAATGGATTTATCTGGCGGACATCAAGGCGCAGGGCATCGATTTGAGTGCGTAGTAGACATCGGAGTCACGTTAGAAACCCGGTGTACTTGATTCCGCGGCGTCAATGTGAATGATGACACGGGACGGCATGGCGTTTTAGTTATTTGTAGCCGAGGGAATATACAAGTACACGCAAAATCAACATGGCCTTGTCCACCTGGCCAAGACACGTCGGCCATGTACACACCTGCAAGTGACCGTCGCCCGCCAGGAAGATCAAGACATCGAAGGGCACAGAGCGATCCCGAACACTCGTACGTGAACCCACCCTACGTCGTGCGATGGCCAGTGCCGGGACGCACCCCCACGCCCTACCCGCACTCTCCCTCCCACAACTCTTCCGCCGAGCGTATCGTGGACCCGTTCGTCCCCAATTCGGGGTTTTTCCTTGCGCGACATCCAACATCCATCCCACCACACGCGAGGGCTCCACCCCCGACGCCGGTATCTCACCGATCCCCTTCTCCGCATCCTGGGCACCAACGACACGCATCTAGACATGGAAGCGTCAGGGTGACGCAGGTACCCCTTATCAGTGATGTCCCTCAACCACCTCGTTCAGCGCTCAATGTAGCTGCGGCGCCACAGCCGCATCCAGTGACCTGGGGTCAAGCACCAGGTTCTGTCGTTCCTCAGAGTCCGCCCGCACTATCCCAGAGCGCGGGGATGCAACGACATGGGTCGCACCATGCCGTCCACCAGAATACGGATGAGGCGCACCAATTGCACTACTCCTCTACTCATCGTCATCACCACCACCACGACCATCCTAGCCCGAGCACGACACACCACGTCGTGCACCACCGTACTCGCCCCCGAATCCGACCTCCGACCGCGGCATCGCATCGGTATGCAACGAGCATCACACAGCCTGTATATGGTCATGGAAGCTCCACGACCTCGAACGCCTCGCATGCCTCGCTCAACGTCAACGGTGGCGTTGCTTCTCAGAGGCATCCTCGTATGCCATCGCCGCACCCTGCCTCGTCCATCTTGCATGATCACGATCCCGATGTCCCCTCAGAATCGCCACTTTATAGGTCACGGTCGCACACGCATGCGCCCAGTATATCCGGAAGCATCGCACCACCCCACTCGATGCACAGACTCGAAAAGATGCCGCTGGCGGCCGGCGATATTCATCGACACACAGATCGACCAGCACTGCCCGCAAACTATGACGGTCAGACGCAGACCCGTTATGTGAATATGCTCCTCGCACTGGACGACATCTCGCCGCTTTTCAACGCGCTCTCTGCGTTTTTTACTTGGATCTTGCTTGCTGGGTTCGTGCTCTTGCCAAGCACGTTTGCGTCATTACGAAATGAACCTGCGGGATCTGCTCAAAGTTTCATTCTCACCGTGATCAATCATGTCTCATTGTGAGTCCATCTTTAGGTCGTGTTCCGTTTCCATGTTCAATGACCTTGGCTTTTTGGCCAGGTTTGCCATTGCACTTGCTTGTGCAGGTGTTGGGGTATGCGGAATGATCTGGCTGTGGTGGAGATGGCACGGGAATTATATCTGGATTACTAACCGTATCTTCGTGTGAGTGATGTATCCTTGAAAGGGTACTTTGTCCTCACGTCTTGAGAACCCAAGCCCTGGATGCCTCAATTCCATGGCTGGGTTAATCTCAACCTTGGCAAATATATACGGCGTACAGGGTGGTGAGTTTGGCAGAACGGAGGAATCGGCAGTCATCGTAACCAGCTTGCTGTCGGTGATATGTGGGACACTGTTCGTCGTGTATGAACACTGGTTTATACGAAATCTCAAGTTGGAACACGACCAGGAAGTCGGGGTCGAATTGGCAGGGAAGCATGGAGCGGGCGTCTTGGAAGAGAAGAGGGACGATCAGGACATGGGGGCGTAGGGTAGCAAGAGAACGCAGTGTAGCCACAACTATTTGGGTACCTTTCCCTAATCTTGGACGACCGCGAACGGTTCAGCGAGCCATCATTTCGCAAAAAAATTATCATGTTCTGATCACTTTCCGGAGGCCGGTCCACAACGTGAGCGGGATAGCTGTGCGAACGTGTTGATAGAGCATGCGGAAGGCTATCAGGGGAATTTGTTTCTCGGAACTGAACCAAGGGCACGAGTTCACCGCGCGCCGAGGAAGCATCCAGTCCTCAAGGCAGTGGGGCAGTGTTTGAAAGTGACTCTCGGGAATGATTGGCATTGCCGGACGCGAGGGAAAAGAGAAAATGGGGATGCGAATTGTGTCATTCTAACAGATGGTAAAATGGCATTATGGAGGGCTTAACAGCTGAGCGACCTTGGAGGCCACTTGCGAGGAAGAGAGATTATCCAGCTCAACGTACTTCTCGACACCGCGCTCTACGAAAATACATGAGTACAGCCATCATACACGGGTACGGAAGGGCACTGGCACAGACCAAAGCGAGCAAACACGCGTGGAGGTGTTCCTGTGGCCTCCCTGATCAGTACGGGCAGGTCTGGGTTGTGTTTCTTGATGACAGGATACTCGGAGACGATGAACTGGCTGTGATACGGTTGGCAATCACGGAGAAGGAACCCTTGTCGACGTACCGTGTGCCCGCCGATGCCTGTGTTGATTGGCAGCACAGGATACGGATCTCGCGGAGTGCTGGTGAAAATGCCTTTGCAAACGAGGACATGGCGGAGATGATGGAAGAGAGGATGGTTTGAGACTAATTACATAATAAAACCCGTAGGGATGGGAAAGACTCAAACTCGTAACAAGCTTTGCGTCGACCTCAACGTCCCCAACCGCTTCCGCTCCCCCCCCGAAGCTCCCCTCGACACCGTCATGGACGACGAGCAGAAGCATCAGCAGGAAGACTGGCTCAACAGTCGCAAGAACAGACTCCCCTCCTTCACAGAAGTCCTCTCAAGACGTACAAGACCCCCAGTCGACCTGTTCATGTTCTAGTCTGTTTTCGCCTCACTTTCCCCATCAAGTTCCGGTGCTGACGCTTCGTTACAGTTTATTCCTCCAGCGCGAGGGCGCAGAGGACATTCTAGATTTTTGGCTCGACGTTCAACAGCACGAGAACCTCTGCAGGGCATACTTCAAGGACGTTCGCAAGTCGGGACGCACCATCAAGGAAGACTGGCCCCAGTACTGGGACTATGCGCGTCGCCGCGGCTCAATTTATGGAGCAGTCGTCGGCCTGGGGCCGAGCGCGGGGAAGCGAAGCACAGGCAGCACCGGCGACGTGCTCAACGACCAAGCTCTCGCCGCTGACGAGAAACATTTCGGTGGTCGCTCAACCAGCCCTCGTCCACGAACACCTGGAATAGACAAGGAGCGAGTCGCGACCGCATCACCTACTGAACCCGATCCACCCCGTTCGTCGACCCCGTTCTCGCTCTCGAGACGCACTCCCACACTATTCAACTTGCGACGAGCTTCACGTGCCCCTACGATCATTCCCCGTTCCGCTGCTATTACACGTATGGACCTCGTTGCGTCTGCGGAGCGCATCTATCTCCGATATCTCTCCCCCGCAGGCACCGTAGGGTCTCCCGAAAATCATGAGATCTACCTTCCACCCGCGTTGCGCATACACTCTTTCCCTTTGAGCAGCACACAGGAACCCATGTCACAGAGCGAGCTGAATGTGTTGGCGCACATCCCCGATATGTTCCACGCACAAAAAGAGTACTGCTTCCGCGCTATGGAGCAAGACGCCTTCCCGCGCTTCCTGAGAGCCAAGGCATTCGGCAATCTGACTCCCCTGTCTGCCCTTGTTCGCCTCGTGTTGGGCCTGCTCATACTCTGGGTTGGGCTGGCAACCGCATTTTCCCTCATTTTCCTCGATGTAAAACCAAAATCCAATCGCTTCTTCGTGAGTTCTTTTTCGAGAAGTGACCTTTCATTACATGTAACATTTTCTCCCGTAGCTTTTCCTCCCTTTCACGTTTGCCATCCTTTTCCTCATCTCACATCAATATGAGCTTGATCCCGTCCTCGTGTTCCTGGGTCAATCGGAATCAACCCCCTTTCGCACCCTTACGATCCGCGAGCCGTACGTGAAGAGGCTCCTTCTCGGCCGTGCCATCTGGGTTACGACGCTCGTCACGATCTGTGTGACTGCGTTGACCCTGATCTTCTGGGCTGTTCCCGGCCATCGACTGTGATTTTTGAGAGCCGCTTGGTGGTTTATGATGCAACTCAGGGTGGAAGCGGACACATGTACAGGCCGTGAACTGGGACTGAATGTGGATTCGAAGCTGACCTGACGTTTACTTCACTGGATAATCTCACCCCCAGTCTACCCCCCTTTTTTCTTATTCATTTATCTAGTTATTTCACCATCCCCCCCTTTCCTACTTTTTATATTCCATCCTAATTTTTCCGCTTTCATGTACGTCTGAATCGTTTTGCTGCGTTTTCTTGGCTTCTTATACTTTCTTGTTACCCCAGGGGCACTACATACCCGTGTCGTCTCTTCCGCCCCTGCCGCGCACAATAGGCACCACCAAGCTATACATCGTTATGCTCTCTCACTCGTTCTTTGTAAGCTCCCGTTGACTTCCTCCGTGGAACCAGCTTCCTATTTGTTATGACCCGTTATTGACACACTTCCCGGTTCTTGTTCAGTTTGTTGTGCTGCAGAGACTGTTTGCGTGCGTTTTAGAATTCAGGATCAATGTAATTTCCATGGCAGGTGTGGTCATGCAACGGGGGTCCAAGGGGACGGGTTTTATCGCAACCGCTTAGACCCGGATCCAACATGCATGGCGCCATTTCAAGACTCGATGACAGGGACTTCCCACATATGTCTGACCCTTTGTTGCATCCCTAGTGACGCTTCAAGTTAGAGGACGCACGCCTTGGCCCACTCTGGTCCGATGGATGTGCTCACACCTGGGGGTACATGGCATGGAAGAATGAATTGCTTCCATGATCGCATCCGTCCCTGCTTTGTGGGCCAGTCATATAGGGGGTTGTTGCAGGGATGCTGACCAGTGACAGTAAACTCCGAGATGCGTGGCCTAAGCGAACGGGATCAAACCGTAGACCATAGGGGTGCTGCGGAAAAAGCAGCATCGACGTCCGATTGGACTGACAGTGAACGTGTGATCACATATGTATGTATCGTGTCTCATGAACAAGGAGTATGGGACCCTTGGCTGCCAGTGCCAGTTAAAGAAGCCCTCGTCCGCTTTCCCCATGTCCATGCAAGAGGTGCAGTCGAGCCGTCCCTTCCCTGGATGGCGGGCGTCCTATTCACGTCGTCACCATGATTTTTCTCGGCCGCTGGAAGCTAAAAAGTGAGGTATACACCAGATACCCTCGAAAAAGGAACGAAAAGGATGCTCCAACTTGTACACCATACACGGATCCTGTCCGAGTGACTGTGGTTGAAGCGCTATTTACGAGTGCGTGCGCGCCAGGCGCTCATCCGCTAGTTGATCGAGAGTGCATAAGCCGAGCTGAAGAGAATCAAGCACGCGCGTGAGTGGCATTCGGACAAAAAAGAGGTTGCAGGATCGCACGTACGTCTTGAAGACGGCGCTGCCGGATGTCGCCTCCGTGCCGCCCTGCGCGGCCACGAGGTACTCTGAAGACTTGATATGTCCATCGTCCATCAGGTACTATAGAGCGTCGCCGTCAAAAAGACATGCCACGCGCGTGACGGAAGAGAACGTGGGGCCTTACTTTGAAAAACTCGTGAATGTCGCCATTAAAGGTGTGTATCTTGCCATTCGTGGGGACGAACGACCACACCGCGTTGTAGCCATTGTAGCCCGAGTGTAAGTTCCTGCGATATGCGATGGCATGCCACGATCAACTACATGTGCGCATCATCTCGGGAATGTGTGCTTACCAGGTATGACCAGCAAAGGAGAGATTGGTCGCGATCGGGATGGAGTGGCCGTCGGCATCATACTTGTACGATATAGGTCCTGCGTTGTAATTGGCGAGCCAAATCATGACCTCGTTCAAGTCGCGGCCATGAGGGCTGTTCGACGTGAATAGATCATAAGCCACATCAGCCACGACGTATCCATTAGCGCTCTGGGACCAATGCCAGGTCGACTAGGCATGCGATCTGGGTGAATGATGCGATGAGCGACGGATGATGCTAAACGTACCGGCATGCTGGTGATCGCACTGAGCTGCTGGTTGATCCCTTCGTTGAGCTGAATGTTGGCGAAGCTCTTGACGCCGCCCTCGCCGCTCCACGTCCACTCTGTGGACCATGCCGCGGTGTCGCCATTGACGGAGTCGAGTGTGGAGCACTGCTGACCAGAGGCCGCAGAAGACTCGCCCCAAAGGTTGGTTAGCAAGGAGTACGACCCAGATGGTACCGAATCAAATTTGCCGCAAGCTGTTGCGATCGCCCGATGCCGAAGAGGGAAGGCAGAAATGAGTGGAAAGAGTAAAAGGAGTGTGAGCCAAGAAATCATTGTGAGCGAATATGATATCACGAAACACGGATATGAAGCTGCTTAAGTATCTCGACAGAGATACATGCGGTTCGCAACTAATCTTTAGGGCCATGATCGCCTGCACTACCGCGAAGAAACCCCCAGTGGTAGTAATATCGGGTAGTAATATCGGGTAGTAATATCAGTCACCTAGATACGACAGTTTCAGAGTTTGTCATTTTAAGAATTGCAAGCTCTGTATTGAAAGCCTTAGCTTAAACAACTGGGGAAGGTGCTATGGACTGCGGGATGAGCAGACAATCCAGTGGGGTCTTACACAAATAGGGGAACCCCTCCGCCCGAGGGCGACGAAGTTGTGCTCACTAAAGTATAGGCACTAGCCATGCGGCAACAGAAGAAGCAATCACAGCACTGCCATTTAATTGTCAGCTATGAGAATATAGTTCAAGGAATTAGTATGTACCCGCAGTTCCGACGATCGCATCTCAGTCGGCCCGTCCTTTGGTAAATGGCGCAATATTCTTGGCATGTACCACCAGGTACAATTAGGCATGGAGTTCATAAACATACGACGTAGTGCATGATACGTTTAAGACCCTAGATCCGAGTGAGTAAGGTGATAGGATGAGTTGACCAACGACCTTGCGCCACCAACCCTCCCTCCCGAAGTGCTATGGAGAAACTTCCCAATCATTGAGGGTATTCTCCCAGGCTGAACTTTTGTCCAAAACGTTAGCCGACCCGCATGGTGCAGTTCCCAGTGCAATTTCCTTCTGGTCACATTGAGCCCGTGATGCCGCATCTTCTAAGCTCCGTGTCAGAACGTGTCATCTGTTGGGTGTGAAGTTGACGGTGTCGCTGCTCGGCTCCGATTAACTTCGTGTTCCTTGCGGGTGACCAGTGGTAGCAAATGTCAATTTCGTAGCTACCAGGAACAACCGGAAGACGCTCGTGCTGTTCCTGAGGGGTGCATGTGGGCAAAAGCTGAAACGTCGGTATCAAAATAATTATTCAACTAGGCTGCTCCCGAGTCCGAAGACTGAATGGGTGGTTCGGCTCCCCAGAGAAAGGTGAGTCCGTGCTAGTCAAGGGTGGTGCAGTTACGCCGACCTCAAATGCATCAGAGTCCATCAAATACTGGTAGACTTCGAAATTTGATCGCTTGTGCGATATGCGACTACGAGCTTCAAGTACTTGAACCACCACGTTGCACCTGGTCCAACTCGATGCTTTGATGATGATTTTCCGAGCGCTCGACACGGAGGATACTGTGCCGTATGGTTTGTAGGATCGTCATAGGTTTGATCAGGGCGGAATATGAAAAGGCTCCGCGGCTCGAGCCGATGTGATATTCATCTCTTGTTCCACTAAATCGATACGGTCACTGTGCTGTCTCGCCTCTCGCTCGGTTGCAGGCGTAGGACTGGCATTCCACTTTTGAGAGCATGTAACTCGTGCTGATAGGTAAAATAAAACACGCCAAGTCTTACTCCTGAGCAGTGCCTGACGACGGTGAGGACAATCACGAAGGCAAACGTTGGGTAATGTACAAGACTCCTTCGGAACGATCGCGCTGCGACCCGTAACGGACGCCTTGATGGTAAGACCCAGCAAGAAAGAGATTCAAAGCTGACACAGTTTTTTGCCTCAGTTCTCAGTCTTCTTTTGATGGGACTCATGTAATCATCTTGTCTCGATTCTATGGTGCGCCGCGTCCATTGTGTGCCTACCCGGATCAGCCACCCTGTATCTGCGCACCATTCATCCTCTAATGGCACGATTGTCTGGGAATTTCATCATGTCCCAAAATGTGATTTTGACGTCCTGCTGCTCAGCAAGTTGGTGAGGGGGCATCGACCATTTTTCTCGTCGCACTCGCAATCGAATTGCTCGCTCGCTTTGTCACACCGGTCTGGATTGGAGTGGTGGATGCTATCCTCGTTTGCGTGCACGTTACTGATGGTACAGGCTCCCAGATCAACTTCATATACATACACTAAGCGCGTGCATCTCCAAACGCCCACATCGCACCTCCCAATCGACTCATGACAATCACTTTCCCTCGGTCCGCATTCCCTCAAATGGGTTCGCAGCATCGTCCTAAAACCACCCCATCAACTCCCTCGACGCCGCACACGGGAAGGGGAATGTGGACGCACCTGTTCGCGTTCCCTACGCGTCAGATCCCCAGCCCTACGTTCGCGCCCTTGCTCCACGAGTTCGGGTTTCCCCATCAACTTGCCCTTGATAACTTCCACCGTGCCTTTGAGCTCGTCGCCTAAAGTCTTGTGACGGTCAAGCGTCCCACAGGTCAGAATCAGAACACGGTCATGAACGCAGGCACGTGGAGCACCACTTACCGGACCCACAGGGTAGTTGGGACCGAGAGAGACAGCGCCCGCGTGTCGTTGCGGCGGCAGGCTTGGGTCGTCTGCGAGTGTGTTCTCGTCGAACACCCGGTCCGTTGACTGGGGCTTGGGCTTTGCGTAGGTGCCAACGGCAGAGCGATGAACAGGGTCGGTGGACATGGCGAGTGCGGGGGTATTGTCAGGATATACGACTTGAACGGCAACTCAAAGTGAATTGTGACGAAGAAGAATGTACGAGTATTCCAAGACTAGATGATGATGTGTCTAAAATACAAGGCTTTATACTGCTGAGGTGTGACATCGTACTACATGACATCATTAGCATCGGGTACTGATCAGGTAGACGGACAGCTACTAACTGACTGTAGCAAAGTGTCCTGACGGTCCAGGCTAATCTGATATCATAGGCTAGCTAATAACCTGCTCTGGAACGTTCTAGGCATGTGATACTGTGAAGGTGTGAAAAAGTGAAAAAGTTCTTTACAAGCACTTTTTATCGAATACCAAGTCCGCCAGGGTTCAATCGGAAATTCGTGCTTGACAAAAGGATGTCAAGATTACCAGATGGTCTCATTGATAGCGGATAGTAATATAGTACTGGAAGTGGACTGGGTGATCCAGTAGGTTTGGCCAGTGTCCAAACTAATCCACCCAGTCCTTATCGCGCGCATGCAAACGAAGCTGCAACCAGAGTCATTATCAAGTCGAGTATGATAGACAACGAATAAAAGGTATAATTCAAACCAACGCTCGAGCCGTGTCATCAAGCCGCCCTCAACAATCCACGTTGTCAACGTCACGAGCAGCCTAGTGTTCGTTTCGCCTGCGCGAAGGGGGTGGCTTCATTGAGCAGTCTGAGATCTGGCCGCATTTACCATGGCACTCCAGGTGTGGGGGAGGGCACACGCATGAAGAAGGATGGTTCGCAGGGATTGCCGAGAAACCGTCTGTGCATACAAAATCGCACTCGTTGCTAGTGGTGACTGCGGGCTTGGCATGCGGTGGATAGGAACATTGCACGCCAGTTTTCTTGATCTATCCAGGGTCAGCATCTGGCGCATCGTGTGGAGGACACGAATGGATATACCAATTCAATGACTTTGGATTCGACCTTGTCGACACCGACAACCTTGGCGGCGGTTTCCGTGACATCGTAGTGACCGACAAAGGATTTAACCTGCGAGACACAGAGCCCAACGTTGATATGGCCAGCGTTGTATGGTTTGCCTAGACTGGGTTGGAACTCCGAGCTGTATGTAGGAGGTGAGAAAGATATCTCACCGTTGGCTTCTACATCGGAGAAAACAAGGTCCACGTCGAGGTGTGCACAAACGTCCGTCTTTACGCCACGTTTGAGTGGTGAATGAGCGACAGTGGCGGAAGCCATGAGTAAAGGAACAGCGACGAGCACGAATGGTCTCATGGTGTTGAACGATGTAAGGAACGTATGATAGAGAGAGAAGAGGACGACTCAAACAGACGAGGTGGAGCAAAGCCTCGTCAGCTTTTATAGTGCTTCGTCGGTTAATGATTATTGAATTGAATAGACCCTTGACAAAATCACAAAACATAACGTTGTATATATTG
>JBBPJP010000330.1:0-27833 GCA_038088775.1 Boletus barrowsii
GCAGATCCTCCGTAGTGATACCGTCTAATCGGAATATTTCATTATGAATCGTCATGGTCTACCCTTTATTGAGTCTTGCTACATTTTGGCTAACGATATTGATGAGATTTTGACCGGGAACTTTGTTAGAATACTCCCCGAGGGCATGCCAGAAGCTGAAACGTCGAACCCCCTGTACTACATGACGGTTACCGCGGGGTTGAATTTTCAGTATAGACGACGGTCTCGAGGTCACGGTCTTCTTCAAGTTCTCTGAGTGTTCTGGCTCGCTGGCGGCTTCTCCTGCCGGGCCCTGGCTGTCCACAACGTGCGTCGGTTCGTATGTAGTCTGGGCTGGGCTGGCCCGTAACTCGCGAGTGAAAGCATCATGGAAATTTCTGGTCCCGTGACCACAAATTGTGTCAGGACGTTTCGCGTGTCATGATGTGCGTCCGCTCCGATGTTACATTGAGTCAGGTCTGTGCTGTTTACATCGAAATTCCTATCTAAGATATCTCTCGAGCTAGAACATCTAGTTGAGCTCGCTGAGAAGAGTGAAAGCGATCCTGATTCTCACCCGTAGTTGGATTTCTCTTCTCTTCTTTATCCAACCGTACTTTTCCAAATTCCCGCAAACTGTGTGTACTAGGTAAGTCTGACATGTCCAGGAATCCAACAGAAAGAGATATCATACCCCTCTAGCTGTTCCATCAACCAGTTCCGTTGATCACGCGCCAGTACAGGTAAAAGTCGGTCGCAACACCATTGTCATACAAATTGTAGCAGGTGTTTGGTCCGATGGTCGCTGCAGAATTGCAGTTGTAGTAGTCGACGCATGTGTATAGTGTCCATCTGTACTGGCCAGGGTCGTACCAGTAAATCGACTGGTACCCCATGTCGTTCGGAGCAGCCTCCCCATCGTCAGGAGGAACATCCGCGGTATTGACAACTTCACACGTGCCCGTGCAGTCTTGAGCACTGCAGAAGACGAACGCATCGTCGGTGGGGTACGTGACGTCAGGGGTTGCGCTGGTAGCCACAGCAGTTTCTTGAGTAAGAACGCCACTGGTAACGAAGAGGGCGGGGAGGATGAGTGCAAAAGTGTTGAAATGCATGATGGGTCAGCAGGGCTCACTGGAGTTGCGACCTGCGAGAGCGATTTTATACAATTATAGGTCTTCAACACACTCATGTGAAGGGATTCCACGCCAAGGGACATTGTTATGCGTAGTTCACTGTCAGATGGCCGCCGGGGAAGCTCTCCTGTCCCTCTAGCGTGTGTGCCGGGCCATGCCTGCTGTGATGCCGTGAGAGCGGAGTACTCGTGCCACAAACTCTGAGATGTTTCTTCGACCGCAAAATGCACTAGTGAGCAATCACACAACATGTTGGGACGACGTACTAACAGAATATCCTTGCATTGTCCTTTTCGGCTAGGGGGCATGTCTGGGGTAGATCCAAGCAGCAGGAGCGTCCTGTGTTCCGGATGATAAATCACTTGATGGTCAGCGAATGAGGGCATGATTTTGGAACGGGGACAAATCCAACTCGTGATACTAGCAGTACCCTCTCACGTTGCCGCACAAAACTTAATATGGGCCGGGATTTCTACCAAGGGCGCCGGGTCCTTGAGGATCCCGAATACATATGAGATTCTCGAATCGTAATGCCTGGTCCGTGAGCCCGACGCATTTGGTCATGGTTAGGTTAGGACACTAAACTTGAAGAAGAATCGCAACATATTTCCCCGGGGTGCGAACTCGGGTCGATGTTGGACAACAGCCCGTTGAGTCGTCTAGTAGGCTACAAGGTAGAAGTTATTTCCCTAGCTTTCCTTTTATGGACATCGTAAGCTCCTGCTTTTCTCCAGTCTCGCAACCACTCGATTGGAGGTAGGCTTCATAGCTACATTCACTACCTCCTACCTTACTGACATAGACCAGTGTCACTGTCTAGTAGATACCTTCCCCCGCCTCGCACAACTTAAGTGGTGTATTCACTGTCTCTGTCTGTTCTTCAACACCAGGTGAAAAGAAAAGACTGAGTTATTTGATCAAACGTCAACGGTACCTCCTTCATTTCTTTGGGCTTTATCTAATGCCTAGACCGTGACTGTGCTATGCTAGAGAGTTTCAGTCATGACATCATCTTCCTTAAGTAAGAGACGAATGAACAAGTTAAGTTGGCCAATGCATGTGTCCTTTGGACTACTTTATGCCTTCTAAAGCAGCTCGCTCTGTTGTTTAGTAAGACACTGGTATGCGTCAAGATCTGCCACGGAACCAACACCCTGGAGAGCATCATGAACACATTATTCAGGCGTCAGCTAGAGAGGAACACCGACCTTCCACGTTGTGAAGACTGTTACCATCGGTGAGTGTCCGTGACTTCAAAGCAACACAAGTATCAACTCACAGTTTTTGGGATCGTACTTTTGTTTGATGGACAACAGCTTCGCATACTTGTACCCGAAGAAAACTGGAGGAGACAAAACAGTCAGCATAGATTCTCTTCGGCGTGGAAGAAACAAGGTCTGGTGGTACCTTCTTGCCAGTCCGCCTCGAACGGGTCTCCTTCGTTTTGGTAGCTGCTCTTGATGCCCAACGCGGTCAGTGGCGCGACAGCGTTGTGAATGGCCGTCATGACCTTTGCGTTCGTCTTCGCGTCGACACCAAGCGTCCATGCACTGGGAAGGCGACGAGCGTCGTTCACATCAGTATACCTCCCAACGTGGAAGGTTCGGGAGACGGACGTCTGTCAACCACTCACGCAGCGTAGACGACATGCCATGCGGCTGCATACAACCCCGGGTTCGCGCCAGTGTCGTTTACCAATGATTGGGACGTTGCAGCGGGCAAGGGTCCGAAGATGAGAACTGGAGCATTGCCGAGTAAGCCCTTTCCTGAGCCGAGCGGTTGGTTAACAATCTGCAGTCCGTTCCAGATTGCTTCGGCAACGGCTGTGATTGAGGATGATGGGTTAGATGGGTCGATGTATGATTTTGGGATGAGGCGGGAGGCAACTTGGTTCGAGGAACCGTAGAGGTCGAGCTTGTCAAAGAGGGGCCCGAGGTCCTCTAGGACGGCGGCGCTGACAGTGGGGTACGTTGACGTCCCGTTCCAGCTGACCGTGTAGTTTGACGAACGACCACCGAGCTCTTCGACGAAAGGGTGGAGGTCAAATTGGTTGGCGGAGCCGGCGAGCCAAAGAAAAGACTAAGGATATAAGTGATTGGCGGGGCTGATAGAACAAGTATACATACAAGGGAGTATACGTTTTGAAATAGAATGAAACTGGTTGCGATGCCCTTGTTCATCCAGCCGTTCTGATATTTGGCCAAAAGACTGATAAATTCGATGCCAAGAGTAGTCACGTTTTGAGAAGCACTGGGTTTGACAGAAATATGGGAAACATTGATCGCAACAGGAGGGTGGACCCGAATGGTGGCGGAAGCTACAAGAATCAGGACAACTGCGTGGGGACGACATGGATTGCTACGCACTGACAATGCCCCAGCTGCCGGCCCCCCCTCCCCGAAGAGCCCAAAACAAGTCGGAATTCTGAGCCTCGTTTGCCACCATAATGCGTCCGTCCGCGGTGACAACCTGCCGACACATACTTTAACATGACAGAACATTCAAAGCATGCAAAAATACCTCGAATTCGAGAGCATTGTCTGCCTGTTCAAGAAATGTCAGCTTGATCAGATCCACGGACAGGAGCGGTGTCTTACAGCGAGCCCATACAAAGGTGTTAACCTATACCGTAATAATGTCCAGGAGTGTCTCGCACAAAAAGGGAAAGAAAAATTACACGCTATGTCCACCTCCTTGAAGGTAACCCCCGGCTAATACCACGAGTCAACGAGAAGCCCGAAAAGCCTGGCGATTGACACACCGGCTCCAACAGTCAGACAGTTTCCAATGACCGGAGAAATATTTTGTTCCGCAGCATATTTGTAAACTATACCATACGCATTTTGGATAATGCAGTGTGAAAGCATTGAGGTACTTACTGTTGTAGATCTGCGCGCCCGCACCCATAGTCAAGGCGGGAACGGGGGAAGCATCCGACCCCCGAGGAATGAACTCTGGGACGTAGCTGAGATTATCCATCAGGTGCGTGTTCACCTGAAGAGTGGACGGAGCAGCAGAACGCCCTAGATAGTCATGACCTAGTCTGAGTGAGTGAGTGGACCCCATATAAGCAGATAATGAATCAAGGGACCTGTATTCTTCACGGTAAGTTTAATGTTATGAGCAGTCGCCCAGTTGACGATATTGCTTGCATCTTGGGCATTCAGGATCGAGATGCTGTAAGGCGGAGTCGACCCTTGATGGCATGTTGCGCCGCTAATTGGCTGAGGGTTGGAATAGTTCAAAGCGCAACCTTGGCCGTAGCCACACGACTCCCAGTTTGACCACAGAAGTGCCGCGGGAACTGCTTCGCGCTGAACAGTTGGAGTCAATATTAGAGCACTGTACGCAGCACACAATACACTGAAAACATGCCTGCGTGTCGTTAACATATCCGGAAAGCACCGACTGACACTCTCCTGCGTTGTAGAGCGAGTCGGAGGTGTAGCAAACAGCTGCCCATGGCCTGAGGGCTTGAAGGCGTCCACCAATTGAACGGTTCAACGAGGCCCACTCGGAATCACTCGGCCAAGCGCCGCTGGAGAGCGAAGCAAAGGTCGGGGTAGCATACGGCGCTTGCAGTACCTGCGCTATTGCGATACTTGGAGCGGCGAAGAAGAGAATTCTGCGCATGAGTCGTGGTACCGTTGTTCACTTCGACTCGGGGTGGGGCATATACGCAGTAACTCGTACCCCTTATATCTATCAGCTAGTATCTGTGAAACACCATAAAGTAATCTACATCTAATGCGGCGAGCTTCTCACCGATATGCGCCAATTCAGGCCCCGATGGCAGGCACAGCGTATTGACCGATGCGTTTGAACTCCAGTGTAGCAGGATGACGGCCTGACTTGCAAGAGATCACTAGCAAAATCCTGTCACCCCTCGCTCCTTCCGGAGGTTGAGACACGCCCAGCCATCTGGTCAGCGGCGACATGGTTGACACCTGACGTTTGGGGCATACCGCTGACTTGTTTCGGGTGGACATGGGCTCAGACCTCCGGGATGGCCGAACTCGGTTGGGAATAAGGCGGCGGAGAGAAATAAAACCTGAGACGAGAGGGGGTTAGAAAGTAGTAGGAGTGTGTGATTGGTGTATGTGAATCGACACCACCAAGGGTGGTATTACCCAACTTACAACCTGATATTGAAGCACTGGGTCTGTCTTGGAGGCTAATACCAGGGTGAGACGGGATGCTGCTCGGGATCAGTAAACTCACACTGAGCCCGCTAACATGTTCTCATTGGCGAGTTTAGCTGGATCTGGACTGGATCTGGTCATTCAATTCAGGACGTTCGGGGGATCTGTAGATCGGTTTCGGTCACGGCCAGCTACAGTCGACTAGCAACATACATGCTGTCTCACTGGTGATGTGCCTGAGCACTGTGGCTTACGCTCGAACTTAGAAAGCTACTGTTAGCCGTTCTTGGATCGTAGTGGGGGTCCTAAGTGGCCCAGGCTTGTAGCGTATGAAAAGGGATCTTGTCCGATGAGCCCTGTGGCTAAGATTATCACTTCTGACTGGAGCCAACGGTCCTGACCACCAATCTACTGAAGTTGAAATCGGACTTACTGTCTGTCTGTTGATTGAGTGCGAGGGATTGCATTTTCTTGCAAAACATTACTGGGCAGACTATAGTGAGCAAGGGAAACCTAACTGAAGCACACTTCGATTGGGTCCTGTTAAATATTTTACCAGGAATCCAGGATGAGAAGTGAGCTTACCCAAACTATATGGTTGGTAATTGAGTTGCATGGAGCAACAGCGCCGGGTATCCCGTCTACGAAGAGTACCGTGCGGTGGTGGACACTGCAGAGAAGAGCAGCCCAAGTTGTGCGTCGACCTTTTGCACAGGTCTCGGCTCGGAGGTTTTCCGAGCATCTCCAGCCGTCAACGACTGTACCCAACGTGCCTGTTCCTCTTACGAGCATCTCAAATCCAGAAGAGTAGTAGGAAAACACTACTAGTGCTAAGTACTAGTCTGGAAGTGGGACGAAACGAAAGTTATCACGTGATCGCGATCTTGATCAATGTCTTCGACTGACCAACAAGACCAAGTTCCGACAGAGGTCGTCCAGCCTGTGCAAGTCCTCTATTGCGAGAGTACGACACCCACCTTTTCCTTCTGTATGCATTGACATTTCTCTCGATATAGTTTGCACGTTTCCCCCAGAATACTGTGAATTTGGGTCGAGCTTTACGAGGTGCAAGGAATGGCTCCATGCGGCCCACCCCCAGCTATTTGAGAAGTACTACTCGGAGGGTGAGCGATCTCTACTTTATCATACAATCAAGTCCTTGTCCTTGACGATCGTTGTGGATCAGAGGCTCTCCAATCGAAACTCGGTACGCTCAGTCTGGAGGCTCAGGCCAAGCTCGAGAAGGATACTGCCAAGAAGGAAGCAAAAGCAGAGGCCAAGGCAGATGCCGCCCTCAAAAAGAAGATGGTATGCGCTTTCACGTTGACCTCTTGCATAGCTGAGCGATTGCTCAGGCATCGCAAGTCACGATCAAGCGCATCGAGAGGAACAAGCGCAAGTTTGTCACGGCTATCCACGGCATTGAAGTCTTTGGTGGGTCGCTTGGCGGGCATTTCACGAGTGACAGCCTTTCTGATAAGCGGGTAGACATTGAATTGAAGAAGGCATCCAAGTTCCTCGCCCAGAAGTTTGCAACAGGTGCATCTGTGACGAAGAATGCACAAGGGCAAGACGAGATTGTCGTTCAAGGAGACGTGGCTGAGGAGGTCCTGGAGCTGATCGAGAACAATACGGGTATTTTCAAGGGTATCCCCGCAGGGAACGTAGAAATAGTGGAAGACAAAAAGAAGAAATCGGCTGAGTAACTGCGCGTACAACTACAACTGGGTTGGTCCGCTATGATGTCATTCAGATGTGTGGGATATACAACTCCTCTCCACGCGTTCAAGTTCCCCGTCACCATGTTGTACACCACAGTCATACTGCGTCGACTTCCTGCAACCCACCCGACTCGCCAAAGCACCCTGTTTCTTCCTCGCACCATCCACGGAAGCGCCATAACTCGACAACGACAAAATCCCCCAAACCCTGTCTCGCATGGCGTAGAAAACTACTTTGTGGATGGCGACGACACGCCTCCACCAAACGCCTCCATCTACAAAGTCGACGCGTCCTCAGACGCTGCAGAGAGTGCATACGAGCCACCTTCCGGACCGTGGAGCCGGGCGGGGGCGGAGATGGAGGAGTATCGAACGGTCAGCAAAGATGACCCGTATGACGTGCCGAGCGGTAGAGACGTGAACACAAAGTATGGCGGAACGAAGCGGTATAAGGAGGACGAGGGCCCGGAGACTCGGACGAACAGAGCTAGGGGAGGACCGGAAGGCACCGAGCGTTGGGGTCGGAAACCTGAAGGTCGGGCGTGACGACACAAGAGCGCGTAGGCATTGCCTTTTTCACAGATCCCCAAACTCATACAACCGTTGTAGTTTCATAACCTAACCTCCAGCGGTGGTTTTCTTTCTTCGAGGACAATGTCGTTGTACTTGTACTTGTACTTGCCTTCCCATCATCATGAAAGGGAATGCGAAGGTGGTTGCAAACATGAGTCAGTCGGAGATCCAGTCATTTGCATTCAAATCTACGTAAAAGCAGCGACGGTTCGCATCACTCACTTTCTAAATCCCCATGGGGAAGAACGAGTTGTGTACATCCGCAAAATGCACTTGTACTTTGACTCCACGGATATTCCGAACCGACAGAATAGTGCAGACGATGTCAACTATTATATGCTATAGCAATTCGAGACGAACAGGTAACCATCCCCTCTCACCCAGAAGAAATCCCCGCATTCCCACCCATACCTAACCACCCCCTCCCAAATCCACCCGCAACAGCCCTAAAGCCAGACTCCTTGACCTCTGCAAGGAACAAGTCATGCTGGTCCGCCAGACGCTCATTGTTCCGCCTGATCTCTTGTATCACACCGTGTTGACGGGTACACAGCGGGCATGTCGTATCATTCTCAAACAGACATCTACGTCTCATCTGTCAGAACCGCCACGCCGTCAAAACGAGGACAACATACCGTTGATGATAGCTATGATTGCACATGAAATGTATGCTCGGGAGATCGAGCTGACCGTTGCATTGCGAGCACCGCGTGACGTGGAACACTTTTGGATGCGCCGTGTCCTCGAGATCTTCCACTTGCTTCAACTTTGCGCTCGTCTCTGAGCGGTAAGACGAGATGAGTTGTTGATCCTGTGCGCGTGACGTCGTGCGGTCTCGTCAACGCAAGGCGCAGAGCGAAGAAAACATCCACATACCGTCGCGATCTCCTCCATGCCTTGCTTGATCCGCCTCGTAAGCCAACCTTTGACGAGCCCGACGCTCGCTACCTCGTTCCGACTGAGGACTTGGACGACAGAAAGTGGTGACATGATCTTCTCGCTCTCAATGTGTTCTAGAAGGGACTCGAGGTCGGCTTGGTGGGCGGTGAGAAGCGCAGGCGTCGACGTGAGGAACCGGAGGACAAGCGGGTAAAGGTGTGGATTATCAGGGCCATACTTGCGCAGCGCTGAGATAACCTCTGCCGAAGGCGACGATTCGGACAAGCCCGGCACAGACGTTCTGCCCACGTTGTGCTCTTCCATCCAAAATCGCAGCACGTCCTCGTACATGCCCAGCCTCTCCCATAAAAGTATTAGTCCTGGCGTATATTGGTGACTCGAACAGAGGACCAGCGCATGGGTGAGATCGTACGGGAGGTGGGTGGAATGGAGCAATCGGAGGGCTTTGTGGTGCTCGCAAGGGGCGTATTGGTCCCCCTCGGTGCCCTCGTCGAGGTAGAGCTCCAGTAGCGTATTCCATACTGCCGACTGGTCCCGCTTTTCCGCATCTTCATCTTCGCCTCCACCGGCAGTGACAGCGCTGGACTCTGAGTCACTGGCACCGTCCAGTGTCTGTCCCCATCGTCGTTGCGCGACGGTCTCTAGGAACGTGGTGAAACACCCTGGGTGGTCTACGAAATGTGCAAAGAAGAGCGTTGGTGAGGGTCGTCGGGGTGGCGTCTGCGTCTCTGGAGCGCTCGTGGGTCGGACTTGGGGTGTAAGAGGTTGAGTGCTAGGACCGTCAGTTAGTGCGGCTTTTATATCCTCCTCTCCTTCTTTGTCCTCTCCTTTCTTCCCGGTTCCGTCACTGCCCGTCAACGTAGGAGGTACTGCAGGTGCCCTTGAGAGGGCGAGCAGGGCCAGATACGAAGGCGCCGATGCCCCCTGTGCTGGGGCTTGGTGACTCTCTGAAGGTGGGAGAGGTCCGGAAATGGTACACAGATCAATGAGTAGCTGCGTGGTTTCGTTCGGGAGGTTGTCCAGGAGTGCACGGCAATAACGAGCGAGGTTTGACTCTGCCTAACAGTTCGGGAACCAAAACGAACGTCGGACAATTATCGTGCAGAGGGTGTGTGACGAGGACTTACACCGACTCCGCCCACTTCTCTCAAATAACTCACTGCCGCCTTGTAACCATGTTCTATCTTTCCTTTCTCTGCTTTCTCTGCTGCCTTGCCGTCTTCGGTTCCAGCGCCGATATCTTCTACGACGACTCTTAGATAGTCCTCGTGTCTCCCCCATCTTTTTGCAAGGTATGCGGCCTGCTCAAAGAACCCCGCTTGTCGACATACACGAATTGCCGTGTCAAGATCGAACGGGGGTTCACGGCTCGTTCCTTCCCCGGGGACTGATTTACCATCAAAGGCGACGGTTCCAACAACCCTCCCTTCGCTGCGAACAAACGCGTCGACCTTGGCGACATCCCCCACCTTGGCGTATGTATTTAAGAGTAGGGTCGTATGTTCTGCATTCGCGAGCCCTTTTGCATGCAGTTCTTGAAGGTAAAGCATCAATAGTGGGGTCAGATTGGCTGTGAGGAACTGTCTGTAGGTCAGTATATGCTGGAGCTGAAACACGATCGTGTGACCATACCTTGCGCACGACATAACTTCCACGGACGCCACCAATGGTCCGCAGATACTCCTTCATCGCACCTTCATAATCGCCCTTCTGGTATAGGTAGTCGCCATGGTGTCGATGCACGTCTGTCGTGTCCAGATTCTGCGTGTGCGCAAACGACAGCGCAAGAGAGTAGAGGTGTTTTTCGTACAACAGCGCGAGCTTCGTGCCGGTTGGCTTCTCAGCCAAACGAGTCACCTGTGTGACATTCAATCGATGGTAAGACGGACATGTGATTGAAAGAAACCAACCATGCCATCATTGCTCAAGATATACACGGAACCCCATGCGGATACAACGTCCCGGACACCACGGTCGAATATCCCGACATATGCGACCATCTTATTCTCCATGTCGACGAGGACAACGCGTGCAGCATCTGGATCAAGCGCTCCATTCGCAGAACTCGAGGAAAGGACGTTCGACAGTGAGGATGTGTCAGTAGCGAGCTTCCATTGTCGCGGGCCGGGAGTTTTCGTTGTGGCACTTGAAGGATGCGTCATGGAAGTAGGTGTCGACGCGGGGAGAACCACAACCACGTAATTCAAGTGTGTGTGCAAGGAAGACTTGGGCCCTTGACAAGGCAATCAAATGAGTCCTCTCGAAACCGCGAATGGCTTCAAAAGACTAGGGTTGTGTACTGACCTTCATAGCTAACCACGCCTAACCTTCCACCGCTTCCAATACCAACCACTGCTTCGTCTCTTCCCAAAACAACCCAGCGTGATTTCCAGTCGACACAAGCACAACGTAGCCCTGCCCCAATCTCGTCGACGAGGACAGCTGTAGGGCTGGAAGGCTTTGGTAGGATTGGATAGACGTAAGTAGAAGACGTGGTAACGATGACAAGCGAAAGAGTGGGCGGGGAATTAGGATCTACGACAGCGGGAAATGACAGTGGGTCCATGGAAACTGACGCAGGTGCAGTCGTAAACGCCAGATACGTCACTGGTTCGGTCGCAATTTCATGAATCACTCGGGGTTTGGGGATGGCAGCAGATGACGACGTTGATGATAAGGATTGGTCCAAATGGCGGTACAGAAGAACAGTGCCATCGGCGAGACCAACGGAAAGGAAGGTAAGGTGAGAGGTTAATGCGAGTGTGGTGACCTATGCTTTGTGATGAGTCGTGCAGGAAGAGTGTAACTAGAACAGAACACACGGGGTGGGGCTTCCCGGTCGGCTGCACTTTGGCAGTGCGAAGGTGGACCGGTGCACCTGTTCTCTTATCCATCTTTCCTAGGTCCCATATTTTCATAATAGATGAGCGCACGTTATCCTCGTCCTTGACGCGTGAGTCAAGATTGGAATGGGTGGGGGAACACGATCACATACCCCGATAGAGACCATAATACCCATTTCCTCCACCATATGAGTAACTCTTCCACCCACGTGCGCGATCCAGCTCGCAACGGAAACGAAAGCTTGGTTAAGAAGGTGGACGCTTCCATGAATGTCTGCGACGACCATGCCATGAGAGGAGAATATCACGGTGGAGATTTCTGGGGCATTCTTACGCGAAGTCAGCGGGAGCGAACATCGAATTGAAGCTTTGACTTTACCTTGAACAAGTCAGGTGGGCTTGCCGGGTCGTGAACGTCCTTGACAGGCTCGATGTCGAAGAACGTGAACTGCCGAAGCTACACACAACTTGTCAGACGAGCTCTCAATTAAAGGAAGGGACGTTTCTACAGCAGCAGCGGTTGCAGTGGCCATGTCTAGCGGCCAAGACGCGTAAGATGTACATACGCGAGTCGTGGGATTTTCCGAAATCGTAGTACGCGGGGGATATATCGATTGTACATACAGCCGAGAAGCGCAAGAGGCGCATGGTCAGATGAAAAACTCAATGAAGAGTACTATAGGCAGAGATACAGTCTAAGTACGTTCGACTTCCCTTGGCCTTTTCACTCTTCGATGACTTACTCCGCTTTGATGTTGATCTCGTGAGGGTTCAATGCTTGGACAAATGGTCTATCAAAGGATTGTCAATAAAATCACGGGAATGAACGCACAGACTTACTCCGGTAGCAGCGACGGCAGGGTCATCACTGTCTAGATCAAACTCGCCTCCAACTTCAGAGAAGCTGACTCGATATTGGATGGTTCTCACTGTCAGCCAGTGAAATCCGTGTAGATTAACGGGTTCAAAAGAAGCGCTGTAGCCTTCGTTGAACTCCTCGAAGGTGAGAGGGCCTCAGGCCCGCAAGGCTTGAGCCAACAGAGTTGAATCATCTGGCTCCCTGTACCTTTCCTCAACGATGTTGACCAGAAAGATGAGCTAGGTAGAGGCCTTGACAAGCTTCTCCAGCTTCTTCTTCATTTGTGCCTCAGTTGAGCTAAACCCAACTTCGCCGATCCAAAGAACGTTGCCGACGGCCCCCACGTTAAGCACCAACTGGAAAACTGGAATGCCGTCGGAGTCAATCATAGAGTTGAAGAGAGCTTGTCCTCTGAGACGATACTCGAGGAATAAGGGGCCAAAGTGTTTAGAGCAGTCGCACAGAGTTTGAGCCCAAAACGGTTCAGCAAGGAATTCGTGTATTCTGCGTCGAGGGCCCATTATAACGATTTCTTTCTTCTGAGGGTTAAACCAATGCCTAAAACCGATTCGTCGATCAGATATGGCTGTCGCAGAGTATATCGTACTTTGCAGGCACGAACTCTTTTAACTCGGATATAATCGAGAATATAACCTGGTACTGGACTCGTGAGAGACGATGGACCTGAAGGATTGTTAACGATTTGTTCGGATTACTAGTATTTGAATCGACTTGCCGTGCATTCTTCGGTTGGATATCGAAGTAACTGAAATACCGTATCTAGGAAAGGTAAGCTACACGATCATCAACGTGCGAGAGATTGGCAAACCTTATGTTTGCTGATCCGATTCCGAGTTATCCTCGCCAATCCGGCTACCTCCCCACGATTGCTCGGAACTGTTCAGCTCTTCAATTGAAAGAGTGGGCAGAGTATCGCTTCTCGATGGTAGTGAACGACCGCGCTTTGCTGGTATTTTGCGACAATTGCCCTTTCTGCCACACGCCCTCGTTATCTGAATCTTTAGGAGTCAACTCCATTGAGGACAGCGAAGCGGGGGAGGTTCAAGAGAACCTTTGTGGGTTACGTCAGCCAGTTTTCTTCCGATCTCTGTGCAGCACCGATGGTCCCATTCCGTCTTTTGAAGATATTTTTGAACCCTCTTCACCTATCCAATGTTTCGTGCCGGTCAAGAACTCGCACCTAGCCAACCCAAGAGTGTTCTTGCCTCCAGACTCCATGCATGATCGGCGTTGCTCCGAAATGTCAGAAAGACGAGTCGAACATATTATGGGTCGCCATGCGGTATGTGCCCACTCACCCTCGGATTCCTTCGCATCTGAGTAGACTTGTATCCTCAAGCACATAAGTTGAACTACAGAAAGACACCTTACTCGTCCTGTTGTCATCTCAGGGTTCTAGCGACATCGACCTCCACAATGTCACTCGTTCGCGCCATGATGTCAAACTTTCGATCGTCATGTTACTGATTCTTACGGCCGGTCGTGTGGCGATATAATAGTCCAACGAGTGTCGTTCATTCCTGATGCGGGTGGACTTTGGTCGAGAAACTCGCGGTGAGAATTATACTGAATTCGTGCGTTTACTCACCAGCTCCTGTAATACATACATACATACTACGTACGTTCTTCGGGTGATCGGGGAGTCCTCTTTTAGACGTCGACGTCACTGATCAAGCTTCCAAGACGCGCCATGATTCACGCGAGTCACCCTCTCTTGAATCACATATTGTACCCTTGTTTTGACGGACGCGCGGCAGAACGGAAATCGGGATCTCGCAGATGCCTGCAGCAGGGGCGCTAACCTATATTCCACTGCCAGATGATCTCTCTGCTAGCCTTGCCTCGGATTGTAACTTTTGATACACCTTCGATGGACAAGTCAATGCACACATTTCAATGGACTATACAAGTTGAAGTCCGAGTCGCGAGCGCGGTAATCATCTGTCACCTCGTTTCAGTCACATTGAATTTCACACGTTCATTTCAACAGGCACTCATGATGTCAGCCTTGAAAAGCTCGGGCGTAGGACAAAGGACATCCTCAACCCTTCTTAATCACAACCGGTGCGGGTTCACGCGTAACTCTTCTATGACGCAATTCCAATGGCCTGCAGGTAGGGCCCGCAGGTGATATCTTACGAGTGGTGCTATGGTGCTAGCGTCCGCGTTGGAGCTTTCTTTCAGCTGGTGTCGCATCTCACACCAGTCCTTTGTGACCAACCTTTTAGCTATTCCCCGAACTGTCAAATCGCAAGGTATAAAGTCCCGGTGAGTATTAGATCCAGTGTACTCGCAATCAAGTACTCATCATTACTCGTTCGTTCGCGTCATGTCGCACTACCTCAATCCTCTCCACGCTCCAGTGCCTTCCGAATTCCACTCCCAGTATACCGCCTTGTGTCATGCCAACCCTCCGTTGGAACCACCTTTCCCGACCTCGCTTCCGCCATCCTTCAAACGCGTTCCGCAAACTCCAAAAGTTCTTCCATCGCCTCCTCGGTCCGGTTGCCACGTACCCATCATATTCGAGCTGATCGGAGCGCCTTCTCGTGGGCTTGGGATACCCATGCGAGAACTAGTAGTTCGATCCGGCGGTGCTTTAGAGCGCATGATTGTGGACGCCAGTGAGTCCGTGGGATATCTGATGTCCGGTCCTCGCGGAATCCGCACGGTATCATTGAGGATCATGGTAATATCTTTTCTCTTCGAACGATCATCGTGTTCTGACATGTTACCAAACAGTGGCCAGGTTATGAACACCTGGATTGGTCCCATACTCTGGAACTGTTTCCGTCTGCTGGACCGGTGACGCGTGGAGAGCTTGCTGTTCGAATTGCCTTTGCCTTCTCCGAATACGTTTCCGTGAGTCCTATTCGTTCCATGTTCATTTCATTTCTGGTTGTTGACGCTTATGCTAGCAAATGACGGCTCGTACACCTTCTGCAGGTGCTGCAAACTGGCGCCTGGGGAGCCGAAGTACGGGAGGTATAGCCTTTGATCGGATGGTGCTCATTGCACTCTGGAACTCTTGTGAGGATAACTGGATGGCTGAAGTATACGTCGACTCCCGCTAATGAGGCATGGACTTTTGTGACATTTTCATTCGGTTCTGTCGTGCCATACCCTACGTGTGGTGTTAATGTTTCCTTGGACTTTTCGTTTACCATAGCTTATAGCACAGCTGAGCTTAGAGGGTTTAGTTCTTAATGCAGTGCCATCCCGTGCGTGGCTTCTGGGGTGTTTTGTTAGAATCCCTCCGGTTATATAGCAACGTCAGCATCGGACTTTCAGCGATTCGGGGCTGTGTACGTAGTCGTAAGGAACAGACTATTCTAGCGCGCACAAATTCGGTTGCGTTCCCCTCGAATCTCCACCTGTACGGGGTACATATAATAGCGTCACTGTTTATCAGATTTCCGATGCCCCCTTCTAGTTCCCCCCGTTGGCGCCCTACGCGCTTGGTCCGGCTGTTTAAATGGCGTTGACCTCTATCGTTTGGGGAAGAACTCGCCTCAACACCATGCCAAAGCATGAGGCGAGCGACGACCCTCCCATCCCCGTCCTACGACGCGCGCCAGTGCTGCACAAAGGTCACGGAGAGTCTACACATGCAAACGAGAAGATGCAAGCTCGTCTGGACAGCGCCGACGGTGGTCCCCGCCGCTCTCTATCTCACCGTATATCGCGAGTGGCGACGACGACGAACATGTTGCTGGGACGAAGTCTCTCCGAGTCACTGCGCCGTCGTCCACGTGGCAGAGACGGCGAACTCGGGTATGCCAGTGATTTCCTGATTAGGAAAGTCTATTGCCAAGAGGACAGTGTGTCGGCTTCTCGTCCTGCCACTGATGCACGTGTCTCCCTCGACGACGGTCCACGTGCACTGGCCATGGAATCGGAGCGAGTAGACCAGCAGATCGTCAAGTCGCTCACCGCAGAGGTCCCCGTACCTCCGATGCTCCAACAAGGCGTGTCGATGACCAAAGTCTCTGCCAAATCCCAAAAGAACTATCTGTTCAAGCTCGACGCCGATCAGGGTCAGATCATCTGGGAATCCAAGAAATTGAGAATCAGTACGTTTGCCATCGAGTTCAAGGACTCGCGCGTTCACCGCTCGTCACAGTCCCCATCGAGAACATCAAGGAGCTCAGGTCGGGATCCGACGCGAGGTATTACCGCCAGCAGTTTCAGCTCTCGAGAGGATACGAGGATCGATGGATCACTATCATTTATCTGCTAGATGGCCAGTACAAGACCCTTCATCTGATCGCTTCGTCCATGGATATCTTCCAGCTTTGGGACATCACGCTCAGAAAGCTCCACGCAATACGACAGGAGCTCATGACGGGCCCTGGAAACGAGGAGATCAGACATACGGTCTGGATAAAACAGTGCTGGAAATCCGCTGGCGAATCAAACGATCAGAGATTGTCTTTTGAGCAGGTGGAGAAGTTGTGTAGACGATTGAACATCAACTCGTCCCAGGAGGATCTCATGCGGCTGTTTACGGTGAGCTGGTTTTATATCGTGTCTCCCGCTCCGATGATGATGGCTGGTCTTAGAGCGCAGACGCGCACAATCGTGGATACCTCGACTTTGCCGACTTTCAGACATTCGTCAAGCTTCTCAAAGCCCGCCCTGAGATCGATCTCTTGTACAAAAAGTTGTGTTCGATGAACGACGGCAAGTTCACGTTGAGCGTGTTTGAATGTTTCATGCGAGATACCCAAAAGGTAAGTGCTCTGACAGCTTGCTTTCGGGGGGGCTGACCTACTTCAAGTCAGGCCTCACAAAGCGCGAGCTCGAGAGCCTTTTCGTGCGGTATAGCACAAGGACATCCGACGGTTGCGATACTCTGGATCTTTCCAGTCTCAAGATGTCTCTAGACGGTTTTACTGCCTTTCTCTTATCCTCTGATAACTCGGCTTTCATTGGCCAAAATGGAAAAGTCCATCAGCCAATGACACATCCCTTGTGGGACTATTTCATATCCTCGTCCCACAATACCTACTTGGTTGGCAATCAACTCGTCGGATCCAGCACCATCGAAGGTTACATCCGAGCCCTCTTGCACAGTTGTCGTAGTGTCGAGCGTACGTTGTTGACTTGCTCTTTATACATCGCCTTCGCTGACACCAAAGTCCTAGTGGATATTTACGACGGAGAGCACGAGCCAGTGGTGTTCCACGGCAAGACCTTGACTTCCAAATTGTCCGCTCGCGAAGTTTGCGAGGCGATCATGAAATATGCCTTTGTAACTTCGCCTTATCCGATAATTATTTCAGCAGAGATCCATTGTTCGCTCCACCACCAAGACATGCTCGCCACTATCATGCGCGAGGTGTTTGGCGATGCCCTAGTTTGCGCACCGATCGAGGGGAAGCCGTTGTCCGGACCGTTACCAAGTCCCGAAGACCTCAAGGGTCGGGTTTTGTTGAAAGTTGGTGTACTCGTCAGATGGCGTCCTCATGCGCGATCACTGACCCGCGTCCATCCAAGGCGAAGAATCTTTACGTCTCCGAGAGCGAATCCATTCGCGAATGGGATCTCTTCGACACTGAATCCTCCTCGACCGAAGCCTCCGCATCAGATTCAGACGTTATGCACGAGATCAAACAAGAGTTTAAAAAAGTAAAACTGCGCGAGGTGGACGCCGTCAAAGGTAAATCGGTCACGACACCATCTAGTCGTCCTGACGCTTGGCTGAGCGTCACGCCGACGAAAACAATAGAGCTCAAAGAAGAGTTTCGGAAAGCGCGCAATGTCTTCAATCGCGTTCGCGGTCGACATGCGTCTCCTGAGAGATCTGTCACTGCAGCACTCGCCAGCACAGCAATGAGGACTTCTACTGCGATCGTCGAGCAGCGTTCCAGATCGGAGCCAAAGCCAGAGCAAAAAGCCAGGATGTCGGTCGCTCTCGTCGCGCTTCTGGTGTATACCGTCGGCGTAAAGTGCCGTGGGATCAACAAGAAGGAGCTCTACGCTTCCGAACACATGTTCTCTCTCTCTGAAACGACGATGAACAAGATTCTCAAGCAGGGTCCGGACGACCTCATCAAGCACAACAAGACGCACTTGGTTAGAATATACCCCAAAGGTACAAGAGTGAGCTCGACGAACTACCTGCCCCACCGGTATTGGGCAACCGGTGCAGAGCTGGTTGCTATCAATTGGCAAACGTTTGGTACGTAAATATGAATTGGGACTGGTGCGAGTGTGGCGCCATTGAATTGATAGGCTTCCATCCTTACAGATCTAGGGTACATGATCAATCATGCAATGTTCCAAAGGAATGGAAGGACCGGTTACGTCCTCAAGCCGGAGGTTCTTCGCAAGACTGAAGATCCCCGCAAGACTGATAAGGAGCACCTTCATCAGCATAAGCAGTATAATTTGGATGTGACTGTCAGTCTTGGTTCTCCGACGAGCTTCTGATCTTCATCTGACGTGAGAATGGTCGGTTCCCTGATAGGTCATTTCGGCTCAGCAGTTGCCTCGCCCAAAGGACGCAACGGGGCGCGAGATCATGGACAAACACGTTGATCCATACGTCGAAGTGTCCATTCACACACCCGACAAGAGTCACCCGGGTAGCTCCTCTTCCTTGCTCTCCCCACCCACCTCGAGCGCATCCTCTGTCAGTTCATCCACCAGCCACGTGCACGCGCACCGATCGGTCACGACGATGCGCACGAGTTCGGTCAAGAACAACGGCTTCAACCCGGTGTGGCAAGAAACGCTGAGGCTGCCCTTTGAGTGTGTCGGTGACATGCGCGATCTCGTGTTTGTGCGGTTCACCATCCAGCGGGACGGCGAATCGGACGGGGAACCGACCGCGGTGTATTGCGTCAGTCTCGGGAGTCTTGCTATGGGTACGTGTTGTCGCGTGTGTACACGGACGGGACTGACCAAGTGATAAGGGTACCGGCATTTACCGTTGCATGATTCGCAAGTGTCGCAGTACTTGTTTTCGACGCTGTTTGTGAGATGTTCGGTCCAGGATGCTTAGATGTGGTGTATACCCGTGGATATCACTGGTCGATGTACTTGCATGTCTGTAAATTTCAGTCTCCGCGGGGACATCCGTCGACGATCACTCAAATATTCAGGGATGGGTTGCATGCAGACCACAGTACACGCAACTCGACACCTTCCGCCAAGTTCTTTGGAGATACCTTCAACCTTTGCTTTCCCCCATCACACGTTGGTTTGCGTGTGGGAGCACCACGTCTTGGATACCAACTACGGTCACCTTTTCGTAGATGACGGATGGGAACATGGTGAAGAAAAGATTTAGATTTTGCGTACAAATAGCTTGTCGTACAATGAGTTGCCGCGATGTCACGTTCCCGTCCCAGCCATCCTGTGGCCCCTAGATGTTGTTGTCTCTTTCCTATCTCCTCCATGTGCAACGACAGTCGACCTGCAGTCACGACCGCCCAATCCCCCTTTGACGATCCCAACGCCGACGTTATCCTCCACACCTGCGATCACGTCGACTTTCGCATCTTTCGACTCATCCTCACCCTCTCGTCCCCGTTTTTCCAGGGCATGTTTACCCTTCCACAGCCCACCGACGCGCCCACCTCTCCCAATGCCACCACCGCCCACGACAACACACACAGTCCACAAAGCACCCCCAACGGCCCACCCTCCATCGACGTCCCCGAAGACAGTCAGACGCTCGACACCCTCCTCCGCTTCCTCTACCCCAACACCCACGTCCCATCCTTTCACGGCCTCGTCCACGCCCACAACGTCGCCCTCGCCGCCTCCAAATACGACATGCCCATCGCGCTCGACAAGATCGCACACCAGGTCGAGACGCAGTACGTCTCCACCTCCCCACTGCACGTCTACCTGATCGCATGCCGTATGGGCTGGGAACCCGTCGCGCGCGCCGCAGCCGCGTATTGTCTCGATCCAGAACGTATGCCGGGCGAGGCAATGGACGGGGACAACGTGCTCCGCTATCCCGATGCGGGGGTCGCGTACCACCGGCTCCAGACGTACCGCGAGGCGTGTCGTCGTGCGTTGGAGCAGAAACTGGACGATATGGAGTTGTTCTTGGACGATGAGTCGTGCGACTCGGAGAGCGATGGGGACGTGCATGGTGGGATATCCGGTCGGTGTTTGAGTCGGTGGACGGCGCAGTATCTGGCCAATATTCAGGTGGCGTTGTCGAAATGTCCTCGAAAGGACGCGTTGGACAATTCGGACTTGGTTCCGGTGGGGGATTGCACGCGCTGTTATATTGATAAGGCACATATCATCGCAACAGCGCGATCGCAAGTCGCAACCGAACTCGAGGACGCTCTTTCAAAGGTGCGGTGCAATGTCTACGATCGATACGAGGTCGCTGATTCGACTCTTAGGTTAAACTTCGTTTTTCCTGATCATTCTGAACTCGATTTGGGGAGTCGTAGCAGGGTTGGTACGAATGCACGCCATACATCTATCTCTTATCCTCAGAATCTTCCTTGTCAATACCATCAAAATAATACGTCTACCACTACAACATCATTTGGTATATCAAGTAACATGACATTATCAGTCGTAAAAAAACAACTCGGGCCAGATCTTTAAATACAGAGATTCAGTTGTGTTACAGGAATATCAGAACGGATCAAAGCACAGAGCACCGCTACTTCTCCGACCTCACATCTTCTGGGCAAAAATTATTAAATTACGATCAAACGCTCATCTTTTATCAGACGCAAGTGGGCTCCAAGTGGCTCGAGTTGGATAATAAAGAATGGGGTGAATCCCAATTTACTTGGGAGGCGGGGTTGGTGGGCCTGCAGAGAACACGGTGATCGATTCAACATCAACAAGCCACGACAGACACACGACACGCACCAAAGAGACCAGGACGCGCAGCAGGCGTCATGGGTCGTGGAGAGATCGGTCCAGGCGCCACAGGTGCAGGTGGCATGATGGCAGGATTAGCTAAGCACGCACGGTCAGTCGAGACGCAACGGAGAGGCGCACACGCCGCACGCACGTCGCCACTGTGCCCACGCAGGCAGATTTGGCTTGGGCGCTTCGATCGCTGGGACGGGGGTTGGGACAGGGGCAGGGGCAGGAAGACCCTTGGGTGCTCTCTCCCTTCGTGTCGATTTATGCACGACTTTCCATGCGGGCCGGGCTTGGATGGGTGGGCCGTCGTCGATAGGTGGAGGGGTGGTGGGCACTGGAGGCGGTGCAGGTGGTTCTTGGGACTAGATGTCGCACAGAAAACGGATCGAGGATCGAGGTACTTTAGTCGAGAGCGAGAGGCAACGACGACGCCTCACCGGTGGTGTCCAGTTGGGCGAATACTCGCCACCCGCTCCATGCTTTGACTTGACGGCCATCAATTCTGCAATCTCACTGTGCGCATCCAGGGTTAAACGAATGGCAAATACAGGACACACGAGGACGCACAATTGAAGTTGGCGACGTTCATCACGAAGTTTGCCCACTTCTGCGAGAAGAATACGTACTTCGCCCGCGAGCGCTTTGCTGAAGTCGTTTAGGTACCTGCATACCATCGCCGATGGATCGCATGGATAGGATATACGTCAACATGCTGTCATGCGAAGAAAGAGACGGAGAACGATAAGCAATGAAGATGGAAATGAAGACACAGTGAAGAGACGGATTGTGTACAACTGGACGACGATTGCTCACTTTGGGGGGGCACCGTTGTATGGGTTAGGACTCTTGTTAGAAGACATGATTTACTGCGATTAATAGATGCTGATGATGATATTGGCTGGATGAGGCCACCGGGCGGCGTGGATACAAAGATCCAAGTGCTTGTCGGCGGAAGGTATCCACGAGGCGATTCAAATACGTTTTGTGGTAACACTATTGCACGTTTTAAATCTTTTGATGGTCGTCGGCGTGCGCGTTTGGCAGTCGATACACGAGAAAAGTTGAAAACCTCATGTTACTTGGCTTGGTGGTGTGGGAGATTTGGCACACGTGACAGTGACGAGTATATATAATGGATACATGTAGCCTAGAGGAACCATCGGGGCTTTACTTCCAGCATCATGACACCATATCACTCGTCGGCTGATACCGTAAGAGTGCCTCGTTGAGGGATGCCAAATCAAACGCATCGAGCGGCCTCGAGGGTACACAGTTCGACAAGGTTGTGGACGTAGTGATCGTTAGTGAAGGAGGGTTAGTAGTCATGTTGGCCGTCTTGGTAATCGACTGTGTTTTGGTGGCAAGTTTGAGTAGAGGGCCACCGGACTGCTCGGCCAGCCAAGCGTGTACGATGGGATGATCAATAGTAGGGTGGAAATGGCATGCAGCGAATATATCGAGGTGACGATAAAATGCGGTTGTAGGATTGTAAAGCGGAAGGGCTGTGGATGAAAACCATTCATTGAATACTAGATGGCTGATGACAAAAACTTTTGACAAACCTGCTTCGAGAATCGTGAATGCTTGACGAGGAGATATATTCCGCGAAGCCATGACTGGCAATGAGTGAGCACAACGACCACACAACACCGGTACAATGCATCTCACGATAGGCGCAAGCTACAATACATGCCCTGAGCTCGACGCGGCACTGAACGAGCACCTGACCGCCGCGAGCGATCGCATCACCAATGAATGTGCACACGTGAGACAGCTCAAGTAACAGAGCCTCTCGTGCACTGTTAGGAACGTCGATAAAACAATGTTGGAAGATCGATGGGATATTCGGTTTTGGAAGTTGAGCAGACGAAATCGAAAGTAAATGTGTCACCCCCAGATCCAGCAGAAGGGATTCGGCAGCGTCAGGGTCTCCTGGAAATTCGCTATTCTCAAGGGCCAGTCAAGCACTCGTGAAGCTGACGGGTCGGTCAAACACAAACCTAGTGAGGTATAGTTGATCTGGAACGACAGGTATACAATCCGTGAGTAGGTTTAGGTATTTCGTGACTTCGCGTTTTTGTCTGCGTTTCCAAGCGATATATTCGCTATTCGTGTATGATGGCCGGTAGCGGCATTCTGCGAATGCGTGCAACTGTCTCATAAAACCGTAATTCGGATGGATTTCGGGTCTACCTGGGATCGAATCAGGGGGTATGAGTTAAATTGGCCGAGTACGTCCACATAATCTTACTTTTACGAACGTATTGGATTGCTGCTGAGACAGAAAGTCGCTGAGACATCATGACTTGACAGTGGAGTGGCAACGTGGATACTTGGCATATAACCAACGAGTGGCGAGAAACACTCACGGTAGGCACAGATGACGGTGGCGCTCCTAGAGATACCCATCACACAGTGAACGAGGACCTTGCCGCCACAATTGAGGGCTGTCTCGATAAAGAGACACGCCCCAGGGAGATGGATCAGAAGATTCTCATACTCTGAGTCTTGCACAGGGACAACCATAGTATTCGGTCGGGGATCAAAAGTATGCTCTGTGCAGACAGACAGCAGATGCGTTATCCCCAACTTTTTTTGCACATCCTGCGACAAGGCCGCCGAAAGACTGAGCTGGAAGTTAGACTGGCCGAAGGGTAGAGTTGTAGGTGGAGCATACTTTCCAATGTAGAGCTTGTCATCGATGACTGGATTTATGGAGATCGGAGCAGTTGACCAGGTCATGTTGAACGTGGACGGACGACGGACGAGGAAGGGAAGAGTGGAGCTAGTACCCAAGCAAGCGTTTATATCCTCACACCGTCTCATCTTCGGTTAAAGATCTCATTCGAGTATCTTCACAAACTTACGGCCCGGCATCTCGGCACATTTCCATATTTGACAAACTTTTCTTATCGCCGCTCTGATCCCTGTGTCTGAAACTATTTACGTCGCGTGTCCAAAACCGACTTCTGCGATGAACACCAGGACTGAAGAAGGAAAAGATCATATGATTTGGCACAGCGCAAAGGTACTGTAACCGACGTGGACCGGATTGAGAAAGCACCCTTGATTTGGTGGACCTTCTGATTGCAGTTTCAGGGGACATCATACAAATTTAAGTGGTGATGGCATGCCCGCAAAAGATTCCTACAGCCTTGGGTCGACGGAGCTGGCAGAGACTGAATTCTAATATTACCTCCGAGCTCATCCTCGCTTCCTGCCAAGCCACAGGGAACATACTTCTCCCCATCCGGTCACTTGAATGACCGCCATCGCAATATGAACATGGACTTCGGATGCACCGCCCTTTCATATTTTTCGCGTCTGGTTGAAGTTCAACGCTTCAATGACGAAGGCGATGTGGTCGTAAGTCAAGTTAGCCGAATCCGCGCTCGTGCCTGTGTGGTCAAAGTGCGACAGCACCTCTCCGCGGCCCAACTTTGGGCATTTTACCGGACACGTGATATTCATGGCTTATCGGTGGTCCAGGTGATGGTGCCGCCCAGTCTGAACCTTGAACCGCTGGTACCAAGCTGTCGGCGTTGCACCCTGAAGAAAGTCCGACCACTGGTGTCGTATAAACATGAGTCTGTCAATGGGAGGATGTGTTTCCAGTGATGCATGCGTTGGATCTCATTCGAGAAACGACAGTTCCCGGTGCAAGTAGTACATACTGCAGGAACACCCTGACAGTACGTAGGGGGATGAGGTGACCAATGCCACTGAGTGAACATATTGATCTCGCACACAAGGTTCCTGAGTGAACCAACAAAGTTCACATCATCGTTCACATTGGTTCGTTACCCATACAAACGTACACGATGATCGCCAAATGTACACACAAGATATATCATGAATAAATACCTTTTTTACCTACTCTCAAGAATGATCGGTCGTACGTACGCCGGAAAAGAGAGCGAGAAACAATCCATGGTGTACTGTCTCATGTGACGTTGCGTCCTACGCCGATTTACCTCCGAGCCACCATCGTGGACGCGATCAACACGCCCACGAGTGCTCCTAGAACACCGACGACCATGAACCGCGTGTATTCATCAAACTTGGCAGCCACGGGTGATCCAGCACTCGCAAGATTAATGGTGGCACTTCGAAATGAGTAGATGACGACACCCGTGACGAACCCGGCGACCGAGTAAGCGAGGAAGACGAGGGGAAGCGAGAGCAGGATGCTTCGGCGCTGTAAACGCGCGGAGGTCTGTCAGTCCCTGCACGAGATAAGGGAAGATCATCCTCACCGAGAGCATTACGAATCCTTCTGTAGACGGGCCGGTTCCACGTGCCATCTCGGTCTTGTAGCGGAAGATAGAAGCGAAAGAGGTGACCATGCTTAAAACGGAGCACGTGATGGCAACAAGACCACCGATCCGCGTGATACTGTCCAACCCAGGGAAAGACATGAGCGTCACTGAGGCGCTGAGGACGATTGCAGACTGAAACAGTGACGCAATAAGCACAGGATCAGAATACGATGTTAGAAAACCTCACCACGAGGCATGCACAGGCTCCGATGACGAACAGTGGCGTAGTACTTTCAGGGAGATGGCTTCCCTCGACGTCAAAGTGGCCATGATATCTTGTCCTATCTGCGAACAGGAAAGGTATCCCAAGACACAGAATCCCAAACAACAACTCAAAGATCGTGCGGACAATGGGTGTGCTCCTTGCCGGCTGTTGATACGAGACATCACGAGGTAATGGTTTGTGAGGTCGGAAGTTGACCTGATGCCAATGCGCTGGAATGGGAATAGCGATGAGACCTCTTACTTGATGACGTCTGGTCAACGATACTCACCAGCACGCAAGAGAATACGAGCCACCGTTCGAGTATACGCCGGAGTAATCGGGTGAGTTGGGTCTAAATAACACAGTCAGGCATGGATCATCAACAGAACCCGACCTCACCATTGAGGAGCTTGAACAATTCTATACACTCGTCCTGGCTGAACGGTGGTGGAGTGGGTGGTAGATGTGGGTGTGTGAGGAGACGGTCAGTATATGACCAGTGGAGCGCATCGATCGCATTCCTTCTCGCACTCTCCACGATCCCCCTCGGGATGTGTGCAGGGTGCATCTCGATGAACGCCCAATACCTGTATTCATCATCGAGTCCTGTCGCGTTAACGTGAGCACCAAAACGATAACAGAACATCATGTCCAACTTACGATCGTCCTCTCCCGACGACACATAGTCGTCCGATGGGGCCTCGCTGAGGACCCGACGATGACGATGGTCCACCCAAAGCAGGGTAGGGTCACCACCCGCCTTGTGTTTCAGCCACCCTTTCTTCCCATTGATCCCCGCACGAATCCACATCTCGCAACCCTCCGGAATGTCGTCGGACGTCTCAATGGTATTCGAGACTTCGTCGAGTCTAGACAAGCTTCGGAGGTCGAGGTCCGTGATCGCCCGATGGTCTTCATTCACGTAGTAGCGAACCCCGTGTGGGAGCACATATTCGGTCCAGCCTCTGTTGACATGCGGTCGTGAAGCGGAGCCGTACGCGTAGCCACGCGCGGACCCGTTGACGTCGAACCGCGCCGGCTGTGCCCACTGTGGAATTGGCTGGTTCACGGGCTGGTTTGCAGAGCGATACGACTGGGCGATTTGGCTCGAGGCACTCTGAGGAGGGAAGCTGGTGATAATGGGCGGTGTCGAAGGTCGGGAGATCAGCGGTCGTGTTTCGCTAAAATACAAAACAAAGTATGAGGTAGTATATACTGAGCGGAAACGGTAACTTACTCAGAAGGACGCGGGTAAAAGCGTCCGCTATCGCTCAGGCTCCGGTCGAAGTGACTGGACGAAGCTGAACGAAATGGACTAAACACGTCTCTTTCAGCACAAGCGTGGTCAATGGAAGACTCTCGAATGCTCACCCGGTGGCCATGACCTCATGCATGGCAGGCAAAGGCACCTGCGGCTCACTCGGAAGCATCGTGTCATCGCGAGGCGAACGAGGGTCGATATAGCTGTAATGTGCTTCAGAAACTCATATCCTCGAGTAAGCAATACAGCCCAACTGACTCAGGGACGTGTATCGTTTCCGTGGGAGAAACAACAGGAACAGATTGCCCTTGTACCACGGGCTTCCCATCGTCGTGCGGGCTATCAAACACAGACATCATCGTTTGATCAACACGACATCATTGAATTTGCCCAAGAGACTCACGGAAGACTCATCCCGCTGGCGAATCCCATATCGCTCGAGCTACTCCATGTCTTGGTGACACCAGCAAGTTCAGTCTGGCGTGACTGAACGACGCCGCTGGCCTTCCGGCTGGTAGTCCGGCTTTGAGGTAGGGGTGGTGCGACTTGTGAGGACACGGAGGAGTCTCGGGGACGCAGAGATGACTTGGACGGTTTATTCGCCAATACACGTCCTCGCGGCGCTTCTGAGCCCGTATCAGAGCCCGTTGCGGTTCCCCCACGATGACCCGCCCAAACATTCATGTCAGGGTCGCTGTCAAGACCCATCGGCGTCGTCGAGCGTGGAATATCACCGAAATAGTCAGAGGTAGACGTCGCCACCGCAGCGGGCGTGACGGGGGCAGAAGGAGGCGCCGAGGCAGGCAGCAGGTAATTGCCCAGCTTGGAGGCAGGGCGAGATGACGGCGGAGAAGCAGCCGCTGCCCGCTGAACAGGGATTTCCTCAGGTTCATCTGTGAAGACAGGTGCGATCCCCGCAGAGGGTTGAGACGGTGGAGTCGTTGTGGCAGGAACAAAGTCCGAGGCTGGTGGGGTCCCTGAGATCGATCGGGGGGGAGTGGATCCTTGTTTGGAC
>JBBPJP010000331.1:0-27798 GCA_038088775.1 Boletus barrowsii
AAATGGCACGTCGAAAGCGCCAATGGCCGTGACACACGGAGCGACTCGGACGACGATGAGGTTCTGGCGATCACTGACATCCCCACGATCTGGGCCCATGGAGGGTCCAGCTTTGGAAGTGTGCGTCATGCATTCCTTTCCCAGCCACCTATTCACACCTGTGGTCTGTCACTAGGTAGATTTGATAACCCCGAACGAATATCCGTTACCATCGACCCACCCGCTCTCACCTTATTCTCCCGTTTCACATCCAGTCAAAGCAGGCTATGTTACTCCTCCTTCGTCCCCGCCATCTGACTCTGAAAATAAAGAGGATACGTTACCGACGATCGTGGTGGAGAACTCGAGGACACGTCTCCACACGCGCCCTGCGGAGCTTTATCTCGGTGCAGCCAGCTTACGCGGAGAGTTGAGTATGTACGTCTTTTATGATGGAAACGTGTTCGAGGAGGGCATGGTGAGGGAGTGGTTGGACGAAGTGAGGGAGGCGGTGTTGTGGTATCTTGGTCAGACGCATGGGTCGCGTTCGAATGAGCAGCATCGCGGCGATGGTGCCGGGTGTTGTGAAGCTGTACCATCCAAATTGTGACATTACCCGCAATGTTTACTTGAAGGTCACTGTCTCCGCATGTATGGAATTGGTCCTCGTCTTTACCAAGGTGACCTTTCGTGTGCATTGTAATGTCCCTGTGTTTCTATACTTGACCGTATCGCCTAATATCCCTAGAGAGCGGTCGCATCCAATGGCCTCCGCGACGAGGCTCTAGTCCCAGGGTTGGCATGCGTAGATGGCCATATCGCGGTGCAATCGAGCAGTATCCAGCATGTGCAGGTTATCCTCCAGTTCGTCCGGATAGCTCCAGCAGATAACAACAACGATTCAAAGTCGGGCCTTGGGAATTCCTTCCAAACACTCTTGGACGCACTCAAGGGTTTGCCTCGTCCAAGGAGTCGACAGTGGCAGTGAGTGGCAGCGCCATGGCGTATTGGCAGCCCCAGAGTGCTATCTTGGCGATGCAGTGATCCAAATGGTCGAAGAATAGCCATCGCTGTTTGAGTCTACCAATGCCATCTCTAAATCACGAAGGTCACGGTCCGAAATCACGTTCGGTTCATCGTTGAGCTTGTCAGAAGGGCCGCCGAGCGCAGGCGCAAGGATCGCAAGTAACGTTTCGTTGAAACCATTAGGAGGAAATCCTTCGGCATAGTTGGCGGGTCTTGGTCAAGGATGGCAGGATGGAGAAAGGGAATGAAAAATGCTGACCGTATCGTACACGTGGAGCAAAGATTGGCAAATAGAAATGAGAACTTTCAATCCAATGTTGCGAATAGAGTACACCTGCCCGGGGTCGGTGGCGTATAAGATGTAATTGATGGACATAGAGTATTCATCCACGTTGGCAAGCATGACTTGCAACGCATATACAACCCTGTTCTGGGCCTTCTGGCCCGGGAGCACTCTTGTTACCTTATGCTGTTTACAAGTCACTCACCCTGACAGGTTGAGGGAATCCAAATTTCGCGCCGTGGATACTTCAACTCCAATTTGCAACCAAACG
Organism: Boletus barrowsii; assembly: GCA_038088775.1. NCBI lineage: Eukaryota > Fungi > Basidiomycota > Agaricomycetes > Boletales > Boletaceae > Boletus > Boletus barrowsii. The sequence goes on from JBBPJP010000331.1 coordinate 1,560, forward strand.
GCTTGTAAATAAGGTAATCGCAGAGAAGTTCGGGCGTTCCTGTCTTGGAAATGGCCCGGGGGTAGTCGTGGGGAAGGAATCCCTTGCACGCAGTTTTGTAGCGACGAGTACAAGTGCCGTCCAAATGTCGCTGATACCAAGGAGAACTTCTCCGCAACCGATATCACGACCAAGCTTGTAGAGGTGGTACTACTGACCTCCGCCCGGTCAAAGACATTCTGTGCAGGAAATGTTTATGAGCGGCCTCGGGCTAGTGCCATGATGGCGGCCTTACTATAGCTTGAACCCTGGGAAGTTTGCTGTCAGAAACTTGAACGAAGACCACGATTTTCGGATGATCGAGGAGTCCTTCCTGAAACTGGCTGAAACACCAGGCTTGAATTCTCTTCCCTCCGTGACCTTGGGAAAATGTTCGCAGGTGAGACACTCCTCACCCAATTAGCCCGTAGATCATACATGTTCCAGCCTCGTTGTATCCTTCCTGGACGGAAGATACATGCTTCTGCTCAGTTTGCGAACACCAACGTTTGAAGCAACCTCTGAAAGCTGGTTTAGACCTCTATGTCATCAAAGGAGGATACATCTAGCTGCTAGCAGAAGGACCACACAATTTATGTTCCGCAGTTTTGCCACCCCACGGGACACAACGACTCGGAGTCGTACTGTCAAGATCACTGTTTACATTGAGATTCAGCGAGTTCCACGCCCAGGCCGATGCAATTGCTTCCAAGGAAACTCGAATTCAGAAGATCAATCATTACGGAGATGATGGGTCCACACCCGTCAGGACCCGATCCTTTATTAACCCATCGTACACTCCGTTTCAGACTGTCGTTTCACCCCATCGATGCCTGGCTGGACGTTAGTCGAAACTTGTTCAACTCAAGGGCGCACCTTTCAACGTCCTCTAGACGTGATCGAACTTTGGTTTTTCTGGAATGGCCTCTTCGGCGGGGCAGCAGACGGTTTACAGTACTGTGAACTCCGTCTCCTGAACGGGTCTCGAGAGGCGCATCTGTTCTCCGATTCTAACATCGTCAAGGCGTGGTTGTCTACGAAACGGCGTTACCCGCTCGCGGGGGCGACCGTACGGGATGCTGACCGCGGCCCTCTCAGAATTATGGCAGCTACAGACTCGAGCACGGAAAACGTTTCGGGATTCGCCTCGGAGCCACACTTTGTCGTCAGGGAAAACGATCTCGCTGTCATTCATCCACGCGAAATTATCTTTGGCAACGTGACTTGCACAGAGGAGGCGGAGCGGCGCATGACGTCGATCCTGAATGGTCCACGTCCGCTTTCAGAACAACTGCTGACGCAGCTGTATGTCTTTCGCGAGACCAACCCCGAGAGAAAGGACGTCCTCCACTTGATGATACTGATAGCGCACTGCGTAACAGACCGGATGGCGGTCAATACCTTTACACGGTGTTTGTTGGACACGCTCGCGAGGGGTGGAGGGGTGGAGCCCGCTCAGATTCCGTTGGAGGAGAGATTAGCGATGACGATCCCATCGACAGACCTCGAACCTCCGCATTTGCGCTCGCTCAGTCCGGCAATACGACGGTGGCGAAGGTTAGCCGGGGCCGTAATATTCCAGTTGAAGATGGAAAAGAGGCAGGTGCGTCGGATATGACCAAACTGTCCGTTTTGATGGGAACCCTGATGTTTATTCTTGTAGGGTGGGCAAACTCTTCCATGTCGCCTCACCCGTTCGACACCGTCTGTCCCTGCAAGATCTGGCATTGTCTCTACGTCTCTCACGCACGCGCAAAGCGCTACTGTGATTGGCAACTGTCGACTGTACCATGTAACATTTGGAAACGCTTTCCTTGCTCTCGCGCAAGTCGCAATGACTCGGGTCCTCTACCGGCGGTACTTGCGCGGTGAGATCTCGGAGGAGGAATGGGAGTATCGGAAGAGACAGCCTCATATTGGCGGGGGTCCGCTAAGCCTACGTCCTTTTCTCGATAAGGCGTGGTACCAGAAAGGCGGTGGAGGCGAGTCTATGTTGTCTATTGGTCTATTCTTTTACCAGCTTCCGTTCATGACGCTGGGTGAAACGGCGGGACGACATGGGGGCATTCTGTCCAATGGTGCACCCCCGTTCTCGGACCTGCTCACATTTGACCGGTTCTTGCATCGTGCCGGTTTGGTTCAGAAGCAAGCGACAGCATTTTTCAATCATCCCTTATTTTTGGAGATCGTACGTGCCGCGACGCTAGTGCAAGCTGAGCATACGCGGCACGGCGCTCTGCAGTGGATGAATCGCATGGTCACTGCCCACGACGGTCATGCCACCCACGGAAACTCGGAAGAAGCTTTGGCGGCTGCGGACATCCCCATGATCTGGGCTTTTGGAGGGTCTACTGCTGGTAGCGTGTGTCATCTTTCCCTTTTCCAACTACCTGGTCTCACGTCCGGTCTGTCGCTAGTTGAACTTGATGTCCCCGACTGAATACCCATTACCACCCACCCACCCACTTTCACCCTACTCTTCCGTCCCGCACCCTCTCAAAGCCGGCTATGTTACTCCTCCCTCGCTACTTACATCTGAAACCGACATGACCCCGAAAATCGCAGTAACCAACAGGATTCATATCCACGCGCGCCCGGCGGAGCTTTACCTCACTGCAGATAGCTTGGATGGACAGTTGAACATGCAGGTCCTTTATGACAACAACGTGTTTGAGGAAGGGGTCGTAAGGGAGTGGTTGGACGAAGTAAAGGAGGCGCTATTGTGGTACCTTGGTCAGACCCATCGATCGCGTGGGGCTCAGGAGCGTCTTGATGGTAGTGATGGACAAGTGGGACGTGGCGAAGGCGTACAAGCCAAACTGTGAGACAAGACATGTATTTACTTAAGATCCTTCACGGTCGCCTTCGTGAAGGTGAACTCCAACCTGTGTGCTACGAAGTATAGTAGTGAATCTATCTATGAGTACGCCAACGAATCTTGGCTGTCGAGTATCGTGAGCGATGTCGGACTCGGGCGGATCACCCGTGATTCCGAATATTAAGACATTAGTTGCACAGGGAAGGTGGAAGAAAGGAGAAGGAAAATGATTGCCGGTCCCGATCTTTCGGAACGGAAGTCGAGTACTGCTAGACTTGTGGGACGAAGGCCTCTGGGGACACCGCGTGGATGCAATTGTACCAAAACGACATCTTGAGGTCAAGGTGTTATGATGGGTCGGGTGCGACGAACATCGGACAGGTACAACTTGATACCCCACTAGAGCGGCTGAGGACGACTCGGAGGTGGTGACACGAGATCCGTGCTGCTTCGAAGCTCGCGCAAATGCCACATGCTTATAGTAAGACTCGAACGTGCCAGTTATCGTGTGATATGCCGGTCTCAAGAAGCGTACTTCAAGTTAGCGGAAGATGGCCAATGGGAAGGGAGCGTCACAGCCTATGATACTTACTAGAAATGATCGAGATCACAAACTCAAAGTCTCAAACAAAGTACTGTCAATGAATATGGTTCAATTTATCGGTGACAGATTCGGAACATACCATGACGTCCCCAGCCTGTTGCACTGGAGGCCTCCACGTCACTGCCCTCATAGCAAAGCGGCCACGACGACAATGTTCAGCCTGTTCTCGAGCGATGTCGAGTACAAGCGATCCCAAAATGGAATGTCAAGCATGTCAACCAAAGCAAACCATATGCAGACCTTACAAGGCTCGAGGCTCGAAGCATGCTTAAACGCAGCGTGTCGCGCTCGTCCACGTAGCAAAAGGGTATATAGCGTGCAACCCTTGGCTAGAGCCCATCCGCAACGTAGGTTCCACCCACACCATACGTCTCTTCATGTCTTCCAGTTCAAGTCAGTTCCTTGGCACGGACAGTTCGACCAGCTCCCTTCCACGACCAGCTAGGTGCCCTACCTGTAGCTCCCGTGGGAACCCGAACAAGGCCACAAGGAACCTCGTCGTCTGCATCGATGGCACAGCAAACAAATTTGGTCGAAAAGTGCGTGTCATATCGATGCATCGCCTGGTACCTTCTGTCACTTATCTTCTGACAGAATACCAATGTCGTGAAACTATTCGAGGCAGTTGACTGTGACACCAAAGACCCTTGGCCTGAACAATACACGTATTACTCAAGCGGTATTGGTACCCGCCCGAGGATCCTAAATGTGTTTCAGCGCATACAAAGGGCCATCTCCGACAAGCTTGACATGGCAATTGCCTGGTAAGCCTTTCGTTTAGGGTCGATTAATGATTGCTGGGTCGAGTCTTACTATTACATAGGAATATGGAAGAAATCGTCAAAGAGGCTTATGCATGGTTAGCGGGAAAGTACCAGGAAGGGGACCAAATATACCTGTTCGGTTGGTTATATTCGTTCTAGATGTCTCCGGTGCATTGACGAGAATGTTAGGCTTCTCTCGAGGCGCGTATCAAGTGAGGATTTTGGCAGGGATGATATACGAGGTAAATTTCCACAGTGTTCGTCAGCTCAATCACAATTCCGCTGGACTGATGTGATCTCCAGGTGGGATTGATCAAAAATCCCACCGAAAAGCAAATTGGGACGTTAGTAGAGGATTTCAGCGTAGTCTTCATTTTACTAACACGCGACGGCAGTGCGTACGATCACTTCGAGTCCATTCTGTCCCACATGCCAAATGCAAATGATATGGCGCGAGAGTTCAAAGTAACGTTCTCTTGGAAGGATGTACGAGCGCATTTCATTGGGGTGTGGTACGATTGTTCTATTGATATTTGGTCAATCCATGTTAATCAAAATGGTCAGGGACACTGTATCCTCGGTCGGTTTCGGGAGAGGTGATGTCTGTCTCTCTGCCTCTTCAGCTGCAGCCCATGCTTGCCATATACGACACGCACTTGCTCTCGATGAATGTCGTGTCAAGTTTATCCCAGAGTATTTCCTCGAGATGAATTCGCCGGACCTTCATAAAGATACCCAGCTGGAGTACCGTGGCATGGAAACAAGCAACGAGAGCGATAGACCCGAAGCAATAATAGATCACTCGAATTCCCCGACGAGTGAAGGATCTTGGAATCCTCCTGATGATGACACTATCCTCGAGGATAGGGCTGGCTCCGCTGCTGAAAAGGTCGCATTAGCCAACACGAAGTCCCGTACGCAGTCCAGTAGTAATATCGAACGTTCAGACCGAAAGACCGCCAATATCAAGGAAGTATGGTTTGCTGGGTATCATTCCGATGTGTATGTTCATGCTGATCCCATCATGTCATCTATGCTCAGGCTACTTGTAGGGGTGGGACGAATCGCCCAGGAGAAACGTTCCATGCAGGAAATGTCTCGCTTATGTGGATGCGTCGAGAAGCGTCTATGAGTGGACTAGTCTTGAAGCCTGGGGATATTCTCTGGACCCTCTGGACTGATGAGGACATTGATCTCGGGATCACCGACTCGATGACTCCTTTTTGGAAACTGTTTGAATTTCTTCCAATCAAGCATGAAGTGGCGTTCAATGGCTCTGGGGAAAATGCTCGCAGGTGGGATGCTGCTTTTGATCACTTTGTGCGTCTAATCAATCCGTAGATTACATCTTTTTGAACCTCGTCGTATCATTCCGGGACAAAAGATACATGCATCTGTCCAGTTCGCAAACACGTATATACCCAAGGCAACCTTTGGAAATGGATTTGGAAATCCATTGGAGACTGCAGGACCCATGCCTTCGGAGGATGACATCTGGGAGAAAGGAGCCATTGACCATATGACTTACGTTGCACTGTTCAACTACCTCACAGGGAAACAGGGAGCTGCATCATTTTATTTGCACAAGCTATTGTTCTTGCTGAGATTCAGTGCGTCCCTCTTCCAAGTTCACGTGGTTGTTTTTACAGAGGCTCGAATTCTTAGCGGAAGGTCGATCGCCTATCAAAGGTGTACCTGAATGGCAGAGAGCCCTTGCTGACCTGATTACCAAACAGTCTGATCTTGTCAGGCTGGTGGCGATGGCTGCATACTTTGAGGCTGTGGATTCCTGTACGTTTCATGTTGGCATCGGACTTCTTTGAAGTAACTTCAGTTGCACAGTTGATATCGAGAGGACCTTACCGGACGAAGCGTTTGCGGAGGCTCAGGAGTCTCTTGCCGGTTTTATGAAGCCTGATCAACCCGATTGGCCGAGGGCTGTAGCCCTTCTGCGACCTTTGGCAAAACACAAAGATCTTCGAGACCTGGTTTTGACCACTGGGGTAGTGCACGGTTTCTTGCAGTTATTAGACCATATCATCGTTGTTCAAGGAGAGCATTTCGCTCATGTCATGGATGCTCTTTCTTCCCTTGTGGAATATCGTATGGTTGGCCAACATGTTTGTGAGCGCTGGTTACTCAATACTTGTCAGATTCGGATGCAATCCTCACTGAGCTTGTTGAATTCTCCAATGAGACGAGAGACAGACTTTCTTTAATGCTAGACACAAATGGTACGTCGCATCGCGTTCCGTTACAAACCTATCTAATCCTTTTAACAAGACCCACGCCACCTTACCGCCGTACTTCGCGTTGTTAATGTTCTCGCTGAGAAAGGTATGTCTCAGACAATGATAATTCGGAAGTTGCGCATCTGACGATCTTGCCATGATTAGACCCACTTCGATGCTACAAGGCGGAGCCCAGGCTTCACGAGTTGGCGAGAGCGCAGAAGGGACCTGTTAGTCTATTGGCAGTCCAGGCACTAGTTGAGCTGTTAGGCGCCAAACTCCTGCAAGAACCAGGTAAGGGTCTGATCTTTTACCTCTGACGCCACATTGAAAACTCTGTTTCGCAACGCTGATCTAGGCCTCGGCCTCGTCGGGCACATCCCCTCTTCCATGCATCGTTCTCCCACGCTCCGCTCCTCAACGCTGTTGAGTACAGTACAATACCTGCATGCTGGGAACGCAAACAGTACCCCTGCCCATGAATGGATGAGGATCGGAGACTCTCTGTTATATAAGTTATTCTCTTGTAAGACGCAAACCGGGATGATACCTCTTTGCTCACCACCTCATTCCAGCCAGAACTCTCGGAAACAGCCGTAGAGAGTTCATACAGAAGCTTTTGGACGCCGCTGGTGGACGTCATACACATGCACGGACTGCAGCCACCTTCACTCTTCTCAAGTTGTGCAACTGTGAGGAATCGTACATGTCTGGCATTCCACGTTATTTATTGACTCATGGCAGTTGATATAAATCTCCAAAGCTATGTCCTGAAACAAGGCGTCTTGGACATACTCGTCAAACAGCTCCAATACAAAGATAGTGCGCTCTTGGCTGCATATGCCCTGACGAGGTGTCTCTCTCACGGTGCGTCAACCTCCTGTCCGATGATAGCGTCATCTAAACATTCCTTAGATATATTTTCGAAGCCGATATATCAAAATCCTGTTTTGGCTGGATACATCGTCAACATGATCAGGTTGGATTACTTCGACGAGGCGGTTGGTGTGACGGAAGGATTCGCCATCCTTGAAGACTTGTTGAGGTGTGGTAAGGCAGACTCACCTCTACCTTTTTTCTTCTCATGTATACCAATAGACAAACTAAAGCGCCAAATCTTGGAATACGACATCGCTGCCCTCTTGGAACGCAAACTTGGAGCTGGGCAACCAGCAGAGATGCGCACGAGTTTGAACTATCTGAATATTTTCCGGATCTGTATGTCTCGCACGTTATTATTCCATCTCGGTGTTGCTAAACTTCTAGATGGCGAGGATTCGTTGACTCAGAATTTGGTGGAACGGGGTATGTCTCACCTGAGGACCAACCAATGGAGGACCCAGAAAGCAGGGGTCGCCATCCTGTGTTCCCTGGCTCAAACGCGTATGTGTAGCTGTTGTCCTTTCGTGCTCCCAAGCCCATTGATCTTTGCGCAGGGTTTGGTGTGGAAGCTCTCAAGCAAGTGATACCCGAAGTTGTTGATACGATTCTCCCGACGCACGATTCAAATACCCAGCAAACCATCAATCGGCCTTATACCATCCAGTCAAAACCCCCATCTTCGTTGCTCGGCCCTGCTTTTGTTGTGCGCGTCCTGGCCAACAATGGTGAGCAAACAACCGCCACGTCAATCCCATCGTGATCAAGTGGATTATTCAGAAACACTGCGAGAAGAGATTCGACAGACAGCAGGATACAAAAGACTGAAACACCTCTTTCTGTTTGGAGATCTCCTTGGTGCGAAAGAAACGCCGATTTGGCAGGTCAATGCGCCAACGCGTAGTTCGTGCAGTGCTACTATCTTACCCTTTCCCCAAAGACTGACACTGGATCTCTAAGACGACGTACTGAACGTGATCAATCAAATGATCAAATCCGTGGATAGCGTGGAAGGTTCGACGAAAGGCTTCATCCTACCAGATATCAAGCACTGGGACAGGATATCCCGTCTACTCCGCGACGGTGTAGTGTGGGCGATCATCATACCGTCCGTCGTAGCTGGTGTCGCAGTTCTCATGGCCGTAGGAGCAGTGGCTGTTGCGCCGGTAGTCCTTTCCCGCAAGATTGCCGAGTGAGTACTCTGGCTCGTCCGACAGTGTCATGACTCATACAAGAGCATCATAGATGGATTGGACGTCCGTGGTACCTCCGTCGGCAGGACGAGATCATCCGGAGTCTCAGGTTACCTGACACTGAATCTCCGATCGAAAGTTCTGTGCCACTGAACCCTGGTCCTAGTGGCCGTGGTGTTTCGCTGAATGGATGCTGCCTTTGGTGATATTTCACGTAAATGGACATGTAATGCTAAACTGCTTGTACGGACCGACTGTATTATGACAGGTGTGCATGTGTAGTAGTTACTAATATTACATAGGTGGTTGTTCTTTCCGACAACCATCAACTGGTTACGCATGGTCATTATCAGAATCCTCCTGTCCTACAAGCTCCATCCCACCAAACAATTCTAACCAATCAACCAATCGTTCCCGTTCAAACGTCTCCAAATCCCACCCCTCTTTCGAAATATCCTCCAGGTCCCCATCCCACACATACATATCCGCCTCCACACGTTCCGCATCATAATGCCCGCCCCGACCGTCAGTGGTCATGACGGTCACCGTCCACTCTATAAGCTTCCCCCTCGAAATCGTCCAGTTTCGCGCGCTGTGCGCGATGTTGTGGTGTCAACAGTAAACCTTCCACGCGTGCGTCCTCGTCCTCGGCGGCGTTGTCGTTGTGTTTTTTGACGACAGCCGGATAGTCTTTACCGAGAACCGTATATCGCGCATACCCCGTCACGTACGCGTTGCGGGTGATGGCGCGGACGACATCCGTCCTGGTGGCATCGCCTGTCAATGCCCATGCGAGGAGGGGGGTTGCGTAAAGGGTGCCGTACAAAAATACAGGTCGAACCTGGGATAGCGATGAAGCGCGGTAAGATGCCATGACCATGACCTTTGTTCATGACAGACGTGCCTGTGTGTCGCCGCGCTCACTGGGCGTGCCAGGCATGGCATAAAACTATTCTGAATCAAGTCGCACCGAGTTTATCTTTTAACGTTCGAGCCAAAAGTTTTCAGTGCGTCGTAGTAGACGAACGTGATGCCTCGTCATCTACAAGGGATTCGATGAAACACGATCAGGTGGGTACACCCAAGGCCGGCCCTCATTTAATATCATTCAACTGTCCATCACTCATCGCCATGTAAACAGTCATACTACTTTGCACCGGAAGCATCAAGCAAAGGCTGCCTTGAAGTGTATATCAAACCACGTTCAAGTTGTGTGTGGAGAGGCAATCATTCCACCGGTCTCCATATTCACGTTGGTTGCAGTGCGGTCGAGATGAGTGGATGGATGAATAGTTTGACATCCTCACTTGATTCATTACATCCTACTTCTCGTGTAGCAGGCAACGCTACTATCCCATCTCACCGTTCCAACTTGGGTGGCTCAGGAACGTAATGCTTGACTGTTCCAAGTCAAGTCTTCGTACCAAGGTTCAAAGTGTTACGCAAGAAAGATTTAATATTAACCATATAGCACAGTACACACCCCAAGCCACAACACGGGCTAACAGGAAGCCCCACGCGCGTGTGATCGTCCACTGCAACCAATCCTAGGTTCAATCACCAACGTGCGTGGATGGCAGTCCCTTTGCACATTCTCGATCGCTGCGCACATGACGACATCTATCGTCATCACAATGAGAATGGAATGGTGCTCCGCGCCAAAGATGGAAGCACTTTTGGATGAAAAAAGTCATCTCCGAATACATCCGATGGGAGACGATGCGTCGAACGCCATTGTGTGGGAGACTCGACGGCCGTGTTCGACGAAATGAAATTTGAAACACGAAGTGTTCACACTGGGAGGAGTTTCCCCACACGACCTTGGATTCGTGAGATCAAACCAATATTCATAGACTAAAGGGCGAGACGAGTCAAGCGTCGCGTGCTCACAGGCCATACGTTGGACTAGGAGAGACTTGATCTCGTCTCTGATTCCCCCAAGTCCATTGATAACACCCTGACGGATGCAGATCGATTTCCCCCTGACATAATGTCACGATAGATCTCAGATGCAACGACGAGTGCCACACCAGGTCCCTTGTGCCTATCATTGAATAACATCCATTTTTTTGCAAATCGTATTCACTTGATTAATGCTGAATCGTGACCACGAGATGCGCATCAGGGTAACGACGTAGTACTATACGATCGAACGAAAGAAAAAGCCAGCGATGAGCCAAAGCGAAGAATAACGAAGATCGAGAAAACAAGCGAACAGAACGAAAAAAAAAAAAATCCGTCAAGGACGACAAACAGAAAAAAAGACACCCAGAGAGACAGAGGCATCACCGAGCGTAAGCAGCTAGAGCTGATTATAGACGTCGAACCTGCCCAGCGAGGAAAATCAACGAGAGCGAGAGGCACCATCACGTTACCAAACGTCTAGACCCGCTTCGCCCGCTCTGGGAGCGCCGCGATCGGTCTCGACCTAGGTGACCCCACAACCGCACTCGCCCCCACACGCTCGAAAATGTCCATCCCCTCCCGATCTTCCGTCTCTTCCCTACTCTCACCATGAACCTCTCCCTTGAGCGCACCCTTGTTCACCTTGACACCCTTGGATCCTCCACCACCCCTCTCGACCAGGGCCCGCTTTGAACTGGCAGGTACCAAGGTTTGCGACGGATACCGCTTAAAGGAAGGTCGGAATGCCTCGCCGTCGCTCCCGCTCCCACCAGTCCCCGTTCCATCGCTCGCCACGCTCGAGGCGCGAGAACCAGGCTCGAACGTAAGGGAGGTAGAAGCTGTGAGGGTGACCGAGTGTGGATGTCGAGCGTGTCCCTGCGAGTGTGAATGGGAACTCGAATGCAACCCAGTCATACACATGGAAGGCGGAATCGGTAATGAAATCGATGCGCCCTGCATCGGCGGCGGCTTTACCACACCCGGCACCGGTGCATGTGGGTGTGCATGTGCGTGACTTTGTGGGTGAGGATGTTGCTGCAAAGTGGGCAGCGTAAAGGCATGCGCCAACGACGATGTCGAACTTGAGCTCGATGGTCGGCTGATGGCTTGATGATCCGCAGCACCCGGAGCAGCAGATGAAGAAGAGGAAGCACTCGCGACTCCCATCGGCGGACTCCCATTCAGACAAGGCCGCGTCCCTTTCCGTTTCGGCACCAGGTTCAACTTGAGCGACGCACTCCGTGCATTGACAGCCGCCTCATAACACCTCAAATCATCTGGATTCCCGTGCACCGTCGTGCGCGCTGTGCTCCCTCCCGGACCCACCTCACCATGCCCACCCCCATTTATCATCAACGGATGGCCTTTTTCAACCGTCGGCGTCACGCTTGGCAACGACGACACTCTCATGCGCCGTCGTTGACCCGATGGTGACTGTGGCATTTGTGCTAGTGATAACGGTTGCGACGTCGACAGGTCAAGCGCCACCGTCCCTGAGCCACTCAAAGGTGAGCGCAGGTACGTTTTCCACATGTCCTTGAGTTCCCGCGTTTCCGCCGTATCCTTTGCCAACCCCGGGCCAGGTGTAGGTAACGTACCGAGGGACATCCCACGGTCACGACCTTGGTGTTGTGGATGGGGATGTTGCACAGCTGTCGGCATTGGCGTGGCATTTGGCGAATGTGGCAATATGCCCATACCTAGGTTGGAGAAGAAGGGAACGCCATCGGAAGAAAGCCCGGCAAGCACGTTGGGATCATCGATGGACATGAGACCAAACGCTGAGGAGAAACCACCTTCGCCAACATGATTTGATTGCTGTGGCAGGGAAGGCTCTGTTGAACCAGAAAAGGATGGTGGGTGAGATGTGGGCAGCGAGCTACTGCGTTGATGTTGCAGGATATGCGCGTCATCCGAGCGACCGTTGCCTGGGAGAGGAAGATGGACGTTGGAAGAAGCAGCGCTGGAAGGGACAGACTGCGAGGTCGTGCTGCTACTATCGCTCAAGTCCAACGACACCCTCCTGGGGCGGTAGGCAGAGCCGATGAAGCCAGCACCGTAAAATTCTGGTGCAAACGAAGGGTGTTCCGAAGAGGCAAGCGAGTGTGTCCTCACTATGCCATCAAATGACTTGGTATCATCCAAGGGAGGGTAAGTTCCAGATTCACCCCACACAGGGTACCAATGACTCGAGGGCGGCAGTTGTTGTTGGGGGTTGTACATGCCCGGGAGCATGGTGGGGGAGCCATTGGGGAACATGGAAGGACCAGCCCGTCGGAGGATGTCAGCCTGTCCACGGTATTTTCCAGTTAGGTCCGGTTGAGACGCAAATGGGAAGGGAAACGAGGGTATTTCTGGAGCCGTCCAATTTGGAGGGTAAGCAGGGTTGAAGGTAAACGGGGTATTGAATATCTGGTCTGGACCCGTGAAGGAGGTGGTGGCCATAGGCGGCGGAGGCGGTGGTGCCACGAGGGTGAAGGTATCGAAGTGAGACGGCAACCGGGAATGCCCCACGCTGCCGCCGAGCGAGGACGAAGAGGAAGACGGGGACCGGGGAGGTTGGTGGCCGGGACCAGTCGGGGCAGTTTGCCGGTGAAATTTGACAAAAGTGCAGCGACATTTGCGGGCAAGGCATTTGGCTGCAAGAAGCGTCAACAAGGGAAGAGAAGATATTGATGATGACGTACCGCATGGGTTGGAACCATCGCATGGAAGAGAGGCTTGGACACACTGGTCGCAAGCCTGCTTGGAGGTTGTCGCGCGGGACGCAGCCGCAGAGCCCTTTCTACGAGTGCCGGTGGTGTTGTTGGGGAGAGGCTTTTCGTTGGCGTGGCATTTATTGATGTGGCGGGCGAGCAGGTCGCTAGAAGGCAAAGGATGAGGTGATTGGACGGGCAGGTGGAGACGGGCGTACCTTCTTGCAAATTGATCACCACAGTATTGGCATTTGTATGGACGATCACCTGTATCTGGATTGCGCTGTGGGTGGGTTGGGCAGGTGGAGCGGGTGAGTGGGGACGTACGTGATCGCATGTGCCGGGCGACATGCTGAGGACGAGTGAAAGTTGCTTGGCAAACTGGACATTTGTGATCACCGCCCATCGTGTGTTCGTCGATGATGTTTTGTGGTCGTCGTCGTCGTCGTCGTCGTCGTTGGCGGTGACTCTGGACAGAGTCGCTCGTTTGGTGGATCCAAAGCCGATGACACAAGTTGTATATATTTACACGATATCAATCTGTCCAACCCCAGATCTCAGATATCGGGCCTTGCCGTGCTTATGATGTCATAGATCACCAACTGGACATTCTCTGCGTAACTCGTCCCTACATGCCTCTCGCCCTCAACCTACATCCAACCCAAGCTCATTGTTGAAGTGTGTCTCACTTCTACCTCGCAGACAAGAACGAGACGGAAAAAAAAAAGGTGTTGTCAAGACAATGAGTGCTAGTGACGCAATCTGATTACCCCTGTTTACGCGAGATCGTGGCGGAGATCAAACCGCTGAACACGCGTGCTTGACGTCAGAGACAAGCAGTAGCCCGTCTGCGTCATGTTCACTCACCTGGGTGCAGCCACGGGAACGAAGACTTCTGCGCTTGCACTGCAAGCAGGGGTTAGCATCGCATAGAGCCAACGCGTTGCAGTCGCGTGCACCGTGGCACACCGGGAGCTGTCCCCATTTACGGCTATCTAATGTAGCCTGCCCTCACACGCCAGAGTCGGGGAAACTCGAGGCAAAAACCATACCATAGCCCCTGGGGATTCGCGCATCATGAGATCCGGGCCACGATCTCACGCATCCGCAGTCGCATTCCATTCCTGGACTCCACAGTAATGTGACCCTATCAGGAGACTTTCCTCCCACTCACTGCGGTCGAGGGAGTGCACGGTGAACCACGGTGTGTGGTCCCACGGCGACCGCAACGTCGCCCAGTGCGGGGGTTATGACTGACGTAACGGGTTCGATCGTGCCACCGGCGTCATCGATCCTCACCGCCGCCATCGCAGCGAAGAAAAAGGGGGGACCAATCGGAGACGGGGTCGGAAATAGCCAATGCGCGGAGAGAAAGGCTTCCGACCTCACCCGATCTCACACGTCATACCGAAAAAAAAGACAAACAAGAATAAACAACACTCACGGCGTTAGATTGTCCACCCCGAGAGTGGTCATGTTCACGGGAATGTAGTGCTTGTTGGGCAGCTTGTACGTCGCCTGATCAACGCCAGGATTCTCCGTGATCACTCGTTCGCCCATTTTGAACAGCGTCGCCTGTTTCATCATGACAGCGTGCGACCCATCATGACAAAACAGTCACGAACCTGCACGCTTGCACTCTCGTCTGTCGCGAACAAATCAAGCGTAGATTGCCTCGCACGTTCGGCGACGCCAAGTGCGTCCCACACGGTTCCCTTGACCTCGCCTAGGTTCTTGGGAATGCTAAAGTCGAGCAGCTTGGGGTCGGTCGGGACAGCGATGGACACTGGCGCAAAGCAGTACTCGAGATCGACCGAGGTACTCAAAACGCGGTCCGGGACCTCGACGAGGGTCGTATATTCGTCACGGATGAAGCCTTCGAATCCAGATCCAGTCGTTTTAAGCACTGTGAAGTCGACATTAGCGGACATATCGTAGTAGCATGGTTAACATACCCAGCAAGTCAGTAATGCCTGCCGTGACCTTGGCGGACAGTGACTTTCCATCGGTCTTTTCAAGCTAGATCAAGGATGGATGATTCAATACCCAAACGCTGAGAGAAGAAGAAGAGGGGAGAGAGCATATATGCGTTCTATTAGCGTAAGTCGCACTAAATAAGAACAGGAGTTCCACTTGGCTCCACAGGCCAGGCCCAGGTCCGTGTGGAGTCGACGGTCTCCATCACAGTCTCTGTTCCGAACATC
The DNA here is from genome assembly GCA_038088775.1 of Boletus barrowsii. Taxonomy (NCBI): domain Eukaryota; kingdom Fungi; phylum Basidiomycota; class Agaricomycetes; order Boletales; family Boletaceae; genus Boletus; species Boletus barrowsii. Next base: position 16,872 of record JBBPJP010000331.1, read on the forward strand.
GGCACAGTCTGTGTTGCCGGCTCCACTCTGAGTGCCACCAAGTGGAGCCTTGTTTCAGTCGAAAAACAGAGATGATCTCCAAATCAAGTCAACAGACGACTTACCGCGACTTGAACGACCCGCTTATCATCCCCATCCCGATGGAACGCGTGAGTGTGCGGCTTATCCTGTCCGCTCACCGTGATCCGGGTCCAACGAAGCTGTTCGATAGTGATCAACGCTTTAACAAGGTGCGCGTATTTGGACAGGACGTGGGTGCCAAGGTGGAGCGCAAAGTGTTCAGGCACGAGAACGTAGTCTGACACTTTGGCCAAGTCTGGTGCACGCCAGCGTTGAGGGTGATCGGAAAAGTACTGCAGGGAGAAACGTACAATAGGTGATGTTCTTCACTGTCGACGGGCGGCGATGCTCAGTTGGCGTGGGTATGGGACATGGTCACGACGTACTGGAATCGGTGGCAACGACGACCGAGTTATCTGCCTTGGTGTATCTGGGACGATGTTGGTGTGCTCAGCACCTCGGGCGATGCTGCCTATCCTTTGAGACCACGCACGATACATCGATATCGCCCTCAACGAGCAAGGTGACGTTGTACTCCACGATGTAGTGTACGCCGTCGCTCTCGCGCTTGACACGGAAGACGCGGACCTTATCCTTGCCGTAACGCGCGGTTGTGAGGACGACGTTGGCGGTGTGGGCGGACATGAGATGAGGAGATCAGGATCAGATGAAGTGACTTGATGCGGCTGACAGTCAGAAGATAAGGATGCTATGCGGATGAGTGTGAGCACTTTAACTCCCGATAAGAAGAATGCGATGGGTGGCAATCGAGCTGAAGCACACCCGTAGCTAGGTGATGAAACCTAAGCTGAGGAGGTTGGGTACAAGGCTATATAGACGTCCCTGTATACCCTTCGACGGTTCAAATATCTCAAGCTACTAGTCAGACGCAACGCCCGTCTCTGCATCATGATTCCGATCTGATATCCGTCGACGCGTCGGCGATTGAATCCGCGTCGCGACTGCCTTTGTGTACGATGCGTGAGTTTCCTCTTTCTCGCGTGCGTTCCTTGATAGTAAAGGTCCTTCTCAGTCCTGATCGATGATCGTTGTACGGCCCCGCAACTGAAACTCCAGTGACGCGTCGTGTTCGTGTGCGGTCAGGCGGTGGAAGCGCATCCAACCATCAAACGCGTGGAACTACTGGCCTACGAGCCTCACACTCTCACCTTCATCACTGGAGGGGAGGGGGTGACGCTCGCACAAAGCTTCAACGGCCGCTGTCGCTCGGCGTTGCGCGATGCAACTCGTAGATCCTCCACGTCCCCATTGCCGGTACTGTCACCTGGCGCATTCTCTTGGCGTTCCTAGAAGGAGGGCCACTGATATGCAAGTCGCATCCCTGACAGACACGTTCTCGGTTCTCACTACTATACAAGCCTGAGCTCGATAGGCGCCTCACGACGTCCCTTGCCATGCACAAAAGAAGGATGGACGCATGTCCTTGGAACCCAACCTGCGGTCGTTTCACGCCCCATGCAGTCACGGCGCCGCATGGCACATCGGGGCTACACCTGGATCGATTTGCTGTGGAAGCCGGTATAGCTATAAAAGCGCTCCAGCCTGTGGGTGGCTCTTATAATATACACGTTGGCAGCTCGATTTCCCGGCGCTGATAGCACTGACCAACAGATTGGGCGCCGGAGAAGAACGATCACGATCCGAATCGGAGACGTTTGGCAACCTAACTGGGTGTTACAAGGACACCATGCATAAACGGCCAACGTCAAGTCACTAAGACACCTTTGTACATCAGAGGCGAGCAGACGAACAAGTATGTACTTGGTTCATCCATCCGCGTCAACGAGCCCTATATGCTATGGTGACAATACGGCAACTTGAAAGAGAATAAACCACAAGCGACAAATACCCAAGCGCATTGCAGAGCGGCAAGTAGGCGTAGTAATACAGGAGATACAAATACATTCATACATGACGCAGGAGGGTGTGACCAAGTCAGGGCAAAACTACATTAACCATGCACTAAGGCCTCTGCGGCTAGAGTTCGAGCGATAATTTGGCATCTAAATGGCTTTGGATGGCTAGGGGTGTTCGAAACAAGCGTCACCAATGCACGTGGAAGAGGCGACGGACACGTCGAAAAAGCACTCACGAGACAACCCCCGAAGTGACGTCGACTTCTGGGGTGACTTGAACACCGTCGACGACCTCCTTTGAAATTGCGAGTACAGCGAGGGACATGGCAACCGTGATGAAGAGGGACTCTTCAGCAAGATGAGAACCTGAGAGGAAAAGTGACATTAGCAGTTGACCGTTATCACAAGATGACTCGTTACCTGGGCAGGTTCTGGAAGGACAGGCATGGCAGAAAAGATTCATCACCGTGTCACGCTACGGAGACGATGTGCTTACCTCCTCCCGAACCCAAAACAGACTTTCTGCGGTTGAGGTTGCGGTGTCTTGCCGAGGAACCGTTCGGGGCGGAATACGCTAGGATCGGGATAAATGGACTCGTCATGAAGTACCGCCCTGTGTGTGTCAGTTAGTGGCAAGTCATTCATCGAGAGCAAATGCGTGCAAATACTCACCATGCATTTCCGATGATCCACGATCCCTTTGGGATGATGAACCCATCATAATAAATGTCTTCCGTGGCCACGTGAGGCATCGCTGTTTTGAGCTAGGTGAGCAAAGTACATTCGAGACAAAGCACTCAGAAAAGTACCTATGGGTGTAATAGAGTGCCATCGGAGGACCTCTTGACAGACTGCGTTGACATAAGGAAGGAAATCCCGATCGTTGATCGAAGGTAATCTTCCGCTACCTACTACTTCATCGAGCTCTGCCTGAGCCTTAGTTTGCACTTCGGGGAACAGGACCATGGCGAGAAAGAACGCGTGTATGGCAGAGACGAGCTATAGATGAAGTTAGTTAGGGTATACTTGATCCCTGGATTAATCGGGTGTACCGTGTCTGACGTGCCTGGGACGAAATTAGACGAAATGGTTATGATGGCAAGGATCAAAACATGCCGATAAAGACGCTCATAGTAGTGCACATGATGGCCTCTTCTTCCTCTCGACTCACCCCCCCATCCAAGAGTAGGGATGAGAAGGACGGAATCGCCGTACCCGCTGCCTGGCGCAACGTAAGGTCAATCGCGTTGAGTATACTGGGTATTAAAATTATACCATCTGATCCAAGACATATCGGTGAGGCTTCAAAATGGAGTCCGCCAGGAACTGATTGTTTTTCTTCGCGTCCTTGAGGAATCGCATCCCAGGGAACCACTTCGGGAAATATCGCACTGTTTATTTGTTGAGTGTGCATTCACACTGAAGGGTGCTTAGCTTTAGCCTTACATGCGGGGATGACATTTATTAGGAATGCGCCAGGAGCTTCGACCAGTGAAAAAATGGTTATAATTTTGCGCGCCAATTGGATGAGCGGATCTCTCCCCTCTTGGACGGTGTAGCCATAAATCGTCTTGAGAACGATGGCGCCAGCAGGGCTAGTAGGTGGGGAGATGAGGAAATACACACATGATCAAAGTGCACCTACGAGCATAAACATATATGATTAACCAGATCTTCAGGTTTCTGCAAGACATTGCACAAGAATTTGCGCGTCTCTTCCTCTTCAGCAGGATTAAATGCCGCAGTGCTATTTCTGCTGCCAAATGAACGACTGAAGAGTTTGCGGTACTGACGGAACCGATCATTATCATCCATGAAGAGCATTCCGTTATTGAACCCGACCAATTCGGCTGCCATGGTCGAGTGCGGTCTACCCGAACATTTGTTCCTTTGTTTCTCGAGTACCCCCGAAATGGCTTCTGACGAATTTAGAATGACGTAATGCCTCCCCAGGCTACTTAGAGATGAAACATGCCCTACAAGAGATAGTAAAGTGTTTGGGAATAACGTGGGAGACTGATGGAATTCTTTACACACCATATGTTTTACCCAAGGCCGCAAGGGCCTCCCAGGTTTTCTCCAAAGACACCTGTAAGAGATTACCTATCACTGGCCACCCAGCTGGTCCAGGTGGAAGTGGACTATGGCGCCTCGAATCAAGTAGCCGTTTGAAAATGTAAAGCCCTATACCGAAAAGGCAGACATCAACGCAAGATACTGAAGTCTGAACCATGGGAGGTGGGGGATAAGTGGATGTTTCCGGTCCACGTCCTCAGTATTTATACATGCGGAAGGCGCTGGACGGCTCTGCCATTTACTATTGAGAACTGCGCACGAAGGACCGATCGATTACTGGAAGCACTTACAGAGCACTGCCGCTGCATGACAAGTTGAACCTAAAGTACCTATGTAGTTGGCTCCTTTCTCGATAAGCAAATTTCTGGGATCCGGCTTAGGCTGTTGCGGCTAGCATCTGTCGGGTAGTGCTGGGCTGGGCTCGGGCCTCCACCACCCGTTGGATGGCTTCGTCAACATAATGTTTCTGACGACGATGTCTGAGCACCCAATAATTGACTGTTCATTGTATCAAGCGAAGGGATTTACCTGATGGAATTGAAGAGGATCTGGAGGCCGAGTGTCTTATCGTGTTCAACCTACCAGTGCGATGCACTACTACATCTTATTTTTCCCTATCGTACGAAAACCCATTTTCTTCATGGGAGAACAGTAGTGCAGATTTAAAACGCCTTGGTTTTTGCTTAGGCTGCCTTGGCTCTTCGCTTGACCCAGCTTGCACCAAAAGACTCGCGTTGACATGAGGAAAAGCAGACAACAGCGTATCACGAGTCACCAGGACCCCGAACCCCGGGGTAAGACAACATCCACAAACAACCGTCCACTCTCAGCAGTACTGTCAGATGATGACGTCCCGTAGTTACAGCACCCAGACTAGAAGCTTGCGCTCGACGACACGTATCATCATCGTATTTACTAGCACCGGACTGTCGCTCTTCAGGTACCCGCTGATACGGTTCCGTCATGCGTCATTATATATTGTGTGATTGCCAATTGTCGTTTGCACCGTCTCGCGTTCGGAAATGCTTACCTTTCCCTCGGGCAAGTAGCGATGACTCGCAGACTCTACCGATAGTGCCTCAGCGGCGAGATTTCGGAGGAAGAAAAGCTGTATAGAAAGAGATAGCCCCATATTTTCTGGTTTCCGCCTGACCTGCGTCCCCGTCCTGACAGGGCGTGGTCCGAGAGGTGGTGGCGGCGAGGGTATACATTCCATCGGTTTACTCCCATACCGGCTCCAGTTCACGGCGCTGCGCAGGAACACGAACGCGTTCTGGAATCTCTTGGATGGTGCGCCATCATTCTCGGATCTTACGTTTGACCGACTTGTGTATCGCGCTGGTTGGTCAAGAAGAAAACGACGGCATTCTCCATGCATCCCCTGTCCTTTGAGATACTACGTGCCGTTTGTACAACAGAAGCCAAGCGTGAGTGGCTCTGTGCCCTACAGTGAATGGACCACGCGGAGACTGTAAAACGGTCGAGCCAAGTTGAAATCCCCGACTAAATACCCCTTGCGACTGACGTCAGCTGCACAACGCTCACGATAGTCATATCGTGACAGTTGGACCCAGATGTGGAGAGCGAACTCAGCCTCCTCAACACCCTTGACGAGCGGTGCTAGCACGTGCGCTTGCTGACACGTGTGACTCATCGCTTGCGGTTAAGCCATGTCCAAAGTTTTGACCGGGGAGATTCAGGGCCAGCAGATCCGGACGGTCCGTGGGATGATATTGATGTCGGGAACGTCGCTGTCACGGTGTTGTGGTTGGGGCTGGGGTGGGGAAGTGACGACCTGCGCGTTGGCTTTATCTATGCGTGAGGATGGTTTACGAGGTCGAGAAAAGCCCTTGAGCGGGGTGATGCTGATGAGGACAGTGTCCGTCGCGGGAGAGCAAAGATGCCATCAAGTACCAGTGTCGGGGATGGGGATGCGGTGCAGCTCGAGAGTCGCTTGTGAAAGCGGGCTTATGTGCATTTGCAAACAACGCGCTAGAGGCACCGGTCGTTGTCAGCCTCGAGTGCGACAGTGCAGTGCTTGACAGAGATGTGCGACGCGTCCAGTTCGAGAGGTGAACTTCATCGGTAATAGGACACCATCGGTATTGGCTTGAATGGATGCAAACGGTGTACTTGTGGCATGGATGCGTGAGATTCACAAAATGTATACTATGAGACTAGTAATATCACCGGTGGTAGTACAGGAGACATAAACGTATCATTAACCATGCAGCAAGGCCTCGGCGCCTGGAGACCGAGCGATGATTTGGCATCTGAATGGCTTTGGATGGCTAAGAGTGTTTAAAACAAGCGTCACCAATGCATGCAGCACGATGAAAAAGCACTCACGAGACAAGCCCTGAAGTAACGTCGACTTTTGGGGTGACTTGGACACCGTCGACGACCTCTTTTGAAATTGTGAGTACAGCGAGAGACATGGCAACCGTGATGAAGAGGGACTCTTCGGCAAGGTGAGAACCTGAGAGGAAAAGTGACATTAGCAGTTGATCGCTATCGCAATATGACCCGTCAACTTGAAGTCCGAGTATCATTCTTACCTGGGCAGCTCCTGGAAGGGCATGACAGAAAAGATTCATCAACGTGTCACGCGACGGACAATGTGCCTACTTCCTCCCGAATCCAAAGCAGACTTTCTGCGGTTGAGGTTGCGGCGTGTCGCCGAGGAACCGTTCAGGGCGGAATACGCCAGGATCGGGATACGTAGACTCGTCATGAAGTACCGCCCTGTGTGTGCCAGTCAGTGGCAAGTTGTACGTCGAGAGCAAATCCGTGCAGAGAGCATAGCACAATACTCACCACGCATTTCCGATGATCCACGATCCCTTCGGGATGAGGAACCCATCATAATAAATGTCTTCCGTGGCCACGTGGGGCATCGCTGTTTTGAGCTAGGTGAGCAAAGTACATTCGAGACAAAGCACTCAGAAAAGTACCTAAGGGAGTAACAGAGTGCCATCGGAGGACCTCTTGACAGACGGCGTTGACGTAGGGAAGGAAATCCCGATCATTGATCGACGGTAATCTTCCGCTACCTACTACTTCATCGAGCTCGGCCTGAGCCTTAGCTTGCACTTCGGGGAACAGGACCATGGCGAGAAAGAACGCGTGTATGGCAGAGACGAGCTGTAAATGAAGTTAATCAGGGCATACTTGATTCCTGGATCAAGCGGGTGTACCGTGTCTGATGCACCTGCGGAGAGAGATTAGACGAAATAGATATGATAGCAAGGACCAAAACATGCCGAGAAAGGCGCTTATGGAAGTACTCATTATGGCCTGTTCTTCCTCTCGACTCACCCCCCCATCCAAGAGTGTGGATGGGAAGGACGGAATCGCTGTGCCCGCCGCCTTCCGCAACGTAAAGTCAATCACATTGAGTATACTGGGTATTAAAATTATACCATCTGATCCAAGACATATTGGTGAGGCTTCAAAATGGAGTCCGCCAGAAGCTGATTGTGTTTCTTCGCGTCCTTGAGGAATCGCATCCCAGGGAACCATTTCGGGAAATATCGTACTATTCATTCGTTGAGTGTGCATCCACACTGAAGGGTGCTTAGCCTTATCCTTACCTGCGGGGATAACATTTACTAGGAATACGCCAGGAGCTTTCATCAGAGAAAGAATGGTCACTATTTTGTGCACCAATTCGATAAACGGATCTCTCCCTTCTTGGACGGTATAGCCGTACATCGTCTTGAGAATGATGGCGCGAGAAGGGCTAGTAGGTGGGGAGATGAGGAAACATGCACGTGCCAGTGATCCAAGTGCACCTACGGAGATATATGATCAACAAGATCTTCAGGTTTCTGCAAGACACTGCACAGGAATTTGCACGTCTCTTCCTCTTCACCAGGATTAAATGTCGCAGTGCTATTTCTGTTGCCAAATGAACGATCGAAGAGCCTGCGGTACTGACGGAACCGATCATTATTGTCCATGAAGAGTATCCCGCTATTAAACCCGACCAATTCAGATGCCATGGTCGAGTGCGGTCTACCCGAACATTTACTGCTTTGTTTCTCGAGTACCCCCGAGATGGCTTCTGACGAATTGAGAACGACGTAACGCCTCCCTAGGCTACTCAGAGATGAAATATGCCCTACATAAGATAGTAAAGTGTGTGAGAGGCTGATGGAATTCTTTACACACCATATGTTTTACCCAAGGCCGCAAGGGCCTCCCAGGTTTTCTCGAAAGATACCTGGAAGAGATTACCTATCACTGGCCACCCAGCTGGCCCAGGTGGAAGTGGACTATGGCGCCTCGAATCAAGTAGCTGTTTGAGGATGTAAAACCCTATACCGAAAAGGCAGACATCAACGCAAGATACTGCAGTCTGAACCATCATCTAGGGAGGTGGGGGATAAGCGGATGTCTCCGGGAAAGTCCTCAGTACTTATACATCCGGAAAGGCCCCATGATGGGCAATGTGTATCGTTATCGCTAGACGGCTCTACCATTCGCTATTGCGAACTGTGAATGGAGGACCGATCGATTACCACCAAAAACAGGAAGCACTTACAGCCTCTGAACTGACACTTTTCGAGCACTGCCGCTGCATGACAAGTTGAACCTAAAGTACCTAGTTGGCTGCTTTCTCGATAAGTAGATTCTTGAGATCCGGCCTAGGCTGTTGCAGCCAGCATCTGTCAGGTAGTGACATGCTGGGCTCGGGCTGAAGCCCTGAGCCCGACCCCGCCTGACCTTTGAAGCCCGGCCCTCGGGTGGCTTTAACGACGATTTCTGGGCACTCAATGATTGGCTGCTCCGAGAGTACCTATTAGAATTGGACCCAGTAGCGCGATGCACTAATACATCTGACCTGTCACCAGATTGCTGGACCAACGTACGAAAAACATTTTTTCTTGATCGCTGAACAGTAGTGCAGATTCGAAACGCCTTGCCATTTGCTAGACCCAGTTTGCCTAGCACGATGAGGAACAGCACTGTCAGCAGACAACCGGTTTGTGATGACGGCAATTGAACCCGGCGTAAGACAACATCCACAAACAGCCGTCCTAAGGTGACCCAGACTAGTAGAAGCTTGCGCTCGATGACACATATCATCATCGTTTTACAAGTACGGTATTGCACTGTCGCATCCACCGCCCTCTTCAGGTACGGCGCTGATGGTCCCATCGTACGTCATCCTCACTCCCTTCAAGCTTAGCGGTGGCCATGTCCTTTGGAGTACCTAATGTTGGATTTCAAGTCCCGAGTCCCACTTCTCAGCTACGGCAAGCGCTCATTTAGCCCGTATCGTCTCGAGCTGAACCATAGGCCTGGGTGAGGACGCCGTTGTACCAACGGGTACGTGGCTGAAGCCTCTGCCTGCTAAGCGGTCTTCATATTGTTGTAGAACCCCGTCGTTATCATTCTTCTCTCATTCTGGTCATTCGGGCGATTCTTTTTGTCTTTGGGGGCCGTTTCGGGTCTTCGCCAAAATGTCCGCGTCGTCGAACGCAGTGTGTACTGCAGCCGCAGTCCTCGATACTGACTCCTGGCGATCGAGTCATCAAATTGGGCTTGGCCATTGGATCAAGTTTGAAGTAGTGCGTCATCTTGTTTCTCGTCTGATCAATGTCTTCTGTTCGTTTCGTTTCGTTTCTCATCTCTTTCTCATCTTTTTATTTTAGTTGTTTACTTTTTTCTTGTCGATCGCGGGGATTGGACGAAGGTTTGTCTCGTTCCTCGTCCTCCCCCTCAAACCGGTGTCCCAGTGTTGTGCACCTTATCGCAATCGCCCCGGTATCGTTGAGTATCCAGACGGGACGACTGAATTTCTCAAAGAAACGAGATGTCGGGTAGGTTTTCCACTCAGTTTTGGTGTGCCGTTGCATCAGGCACCACTCCTGCGTACGCACGGATGCGTGTATATGTGGCATGAGTTGCCTCGGGTCGCCACACGTAGGCAGTTGTCTGTGTCTCCACTCCTTGATCGGAGGGATCTCAGTTCTTCATTCAGAATCTATACTTCCTGACCGAATTCTTGCATGTATGAAGTGTCCAATCGCACTCGTTCCACATGGGAACCATTGCTGCGGAGTCGTTCTTCTTCCAGCGGTGCCAGCAAGTAGGTGTAGTAGTGCAGGAGACACAAACACATCACTACCAACAGAAGCAAAGGATCATATACGCGAAATCTCTAGGGAAGTGATCACGAGCCGCCGTGGAACTCACAACGCGATGCAAGTGGGTGTGACCAAATCAGGGAAAAACCAGATTAACCACGCAGTAAGGCCTGGACGGCTGGAGACCGAGCGGTGATTTGGCACCTAAATGGCTTTGCATGGCTAGGAGTGTTCGAAACAAGCGTCACCAATGCACGTGGAAGAGGCGATGGACGCGTCGAAAAAGCACTCACGAGACAAGCCCCGAAGTGACGTCGACTTTTGGGGTGACTTGGACGCCGTCGACGACCTCCTTTGAAATTGCGAGTACAGCGAGAGACATGGCAACCGTGATGAAGAGGGACTCTTCAGCAAGGTGAGAACCTGAGAGGAAATTGTCATTAGCACTTGATCGTTGTCACAAGATGACCCGTCGAATGCTATACCTGGGCATTTCCTGGAAGGACATGGCATGGCAAAGAATATTCATCATCGTGTCACGTTATGGACGATGTACGTACCTCCTCCCGAACCCAAAGCAGACTTTCTGCGGTTGGGGTTGCGGCGTCTCGCCGAGGAACCGTTCGGGGTGGAATACGCTAGGATCTGGATACGTAGACTCGTCATGGAGTACCGCCCTGTGTGTGTCAGTTAGTGGCAAGTTGTACGTCGAGAGCAAATCCGTGCAGAGAGCATAGCACAACACTCACCACGCATTTCCGATGATCCACGATCCCTTCGGGATGAGGAACCCATCATAATACATGTCTTCCGTGGCCA